>BLSH010333604.1:287664-299560 GCA_018402905.1 Glandirana rugosa | reverse complement strand
CTCGGTATAATAACAAGATTTTAGTAGAGGTTCAAGGGAAGAAACTTTCCCTATAGAACTTGGAGATGATTTTAGAACAATAATATGGCTCTCTAAGCAACGGCTGGAAGAAACTTTCCCTATAGAACTTGGAGATGATTTTAGAACTATAATATGGCTCTCTAAGCAACAGCTGGAAGAAACTTTCCCTATAGAACTTGGAGATGATTTTAGAACAATAATCTGTCCCTCTAAGCAACAGCTGGAACCTTTCCCTATAGAACTTGGAGATGATTTTAGAACAATAATCTGTCCCTCTAAACAACAGCTGGAACCTTTCCCTATAGAACTTGGAGATGATTTTAGAACAATAATCTTTCCCTTAAAGCAACAGACTCTACCTAGTCCAGTCAGATTGTTCTGTGCAGCAGGATGAGGTCTGCAATCTGTCCCTCAAAGCAGCAGTACTAGTATCTCTACCTAGTCCACAATCAGATTGTTCAGTAATGCAGGATGAGATGTTCTATAATATCTGCAATCTGTCCCTCAGAGAGCCAGCAGCATCCTCTCCCTAAACTATCCTGAGAGCATATGATATGCAGCACGGTGACTTCAGCCCCATATAGAGGCTGTGTCACATGATGCACTGGCCAATCACAGCCGTGCCATTAGTAGGCATGGCTGTGATGGCTTCTAAGGGCAAACCAGTGAAACACTTGTTGATTGGCTGCCCTTGGCAGCTATTCAACACGTGGAATCCAATATCAGAACCCCGAACTCGAACCCAAACTTTTTTTTAAATGTCCGGGTTCGGGTCCGGGTCCCAGACACCCCAAAGTTCGGTACAAACCCAAACTTTACAGGTCGGGTTCGCGCAACACTACCAATACAAAGACAGTGGTGGTGGGACAGGGGAATGACATTGACATCCCTTTCCCCCAGCATACCTAGTGATGGTTTGTGTCTTGTTAAGCCTGGCTCCCAAGACAAATGCTGTCAATAATAGTTTATTAAATATTTGGTGCCTTGCTAGACATGTGGTCAAAAAGTAGTGGGGGGTATCCATTGTCAAGCACTCTCAGGGATGAGACAAGCTAAAAACATGAGACAAAGTGCTGGGTGACACGAGAAAAAATGAGAGATAATAGAAAACTCATAAATACTCGCTTGTTGCCCTTGTCTTGTTTCTAAACAGTTAAAAGGCCATATAGTCCATATATAAGGTCTATTCAGTTAAATGTGCAGAAGCTGCATTAGTTTTTTTTTATATGTTTATTGCCATGTGTTGATGCATTTTTGACTTTTCTTTTACTGACTAGGCCCAGTAGTGGTTTGTAAATATGCTCCTTCCTATTGGACTAAGGGCTAAGCAGTTTCTCACCATCCTTTGCACTAACCAACTCTTGGTTTGCGTTTCCTTTTTAATTAAGAAAACTGCGATATGGACAATCAGCTATCTAATATCATCCTTTTAATGAATATTGCTGTCAAAGTAAATTGTATCCCCTACATGGAACCTTTTTTGTAGATTCAGTGGTTTAAACCGACACTTTTCTCTATGATACCCATTAATTATTTTGATATAAAAGGAACTGCATGTTCAGTTTTGCTCCTTTCACCAACATAACCACCTGGCAGCATTTAAAGCCAGGACACCTAGTGTATGAGCTTCATCGACACAGCACAATGTATTAAACATGCACTTGATGTATGCTCGCTCTTTTTCAGGAATAGATGTGGAGCTGTTTAACTGGCACAATGAGGACAGAGTGAGATTGTTTTAAAATGTATTGTTTAGGCACAAGTCACAGTGCCTGCACCTGAAAAATCTGGGAAGCAGCAGGATTCAGAGCGGGGAAGAGTGACTGATAAGCTGTCAGGCAGAATCCTCCTCTCTCTCTTGTGGTAAGCATGGGCTGGATGAAGTGCAATCTTTTTTATAACAGTAATGTGCTCATATAATGGAACACTATCCCACATTTTCACACAAAGCCCATTCATTCAGGTGAATGCAGCACAGTCAGGTTCCCACACACGTTGAGCCGTGGGATGGCAAGGGGGGACGGATTACATGTATAGCAAGGGCTCTTAAAGTACTCTATTTAACAATCAAGGATCTTGTAGAAGGAAGGAAAATAAGGGTATTAAAATCTGCAAATCTTTGCGTATTCATATATTAAACAGGCATTGACTAAGCAAAACAAAAAATGCTTGTTTTTGAACTATATTAAGATTACAGTCCTTTAACATTTTTAAATAATTGGGAATATTTTGACACATAACTGGATGTGATTATGGGTGTTTAAAGTTCTCTTTGAAAGTGCATAATTATGAAAGAGGAACTCCAGTATAAATGTAACGTTTCAGCAATTTCTATTGGCAGAGCTGTTTAGAACTTGCATATCTAAATCCAAAACAAACATTTTATATATTACAGCTTGCCAATCCTTAGATTCTATGGCCACATTTGTTTATTTTATTCTGACTTTTCCTTTTTTTGCTTCCTAATCCTGCGAATAAGACACTTTCTGTTCATGGGTGGCTACGTTTACTCCTCCGCTGTATGTACCAGGGAAGCCATTATTATCACCCAGGCTGGGCTTCAAACATGTCTGCCTTTGTTCATCTCTATTACATGGAAAATTATGGGATTGGTAGTTTACCGAACAAAGTTAACATTTTTTTGCTCTGTTATCAGCTCACAGCAAGTGACAAGGGCACTGCACTCCCAGGAAAAAGGAATAGATATCTTATGTAAATGTTGAAAATGTTCTTAGCCTGGAAAATAAAAACGAATGCATCCACCACATCAAAGGACCATTAAACTTCTCCCTCCTCCCTTCTCCAGAGCCTCTCCCATCAACTGGAACTCTCTACCTCAATCTGTCCGGCTTTCTCCTACTCTGGCTGCCTTTAGGCGATCCCTGAAAACTCATCTCCTCAGGGAAGTCTATCCTGCCTTCAACTAATGTTTTATTACTTCCATCAGCTCATCCCCCACAGTTACAACCTTTTGTACCACTTGCCCCACCCTAATACATTGTAAGCTCCTATGAGCAGGGCCCTTTTAACCCTCTTGTGTTTTATTGCATCGTAACTGTTCTGTCTCCCTTTTTTATTGTAAAGCTATGTGTAAACTGTTGGCGCTATATAAATCCTGTATAATAATAATAAACTGCAATATATTTTAAATGTTTTGCTGGGTTTTATTATATACAGTATACTATTTTAAAACACATATTCTATTATTTTTGGTCTGTACCCCAGCAGTTTTCAAAAAATTGTGTCTATGCCCAACGACAATTGACATCGGTCACAAAACTCCACTACATTTTTACATTTTCTACATGTGTGTGGGTGTAGAGCCGTGGAAAAAATGACATTTTTTGATTCAGTGGGTAAGAGTCAGAGCTGGCTCAAGTCTTTCTTGCTATGTTTTTCCTCAAAGATGGAGATTTTTCTAACATCCTTTCACCAGGACAAAAGAAATTAGAAGATGTAGGTGACCCCAGGACAGGATAACACTCATAGCAAAATAAATACTGTAAATAGAAATAGAATTCTAAAATAAATGGTTTTACCTTTCATTTTTTTTAATCAGCGCCCTCACACTTGAGAGGGTGGTCATTACATACACCATCCGACCACCCTTAAAGAATAACTAAAGGCAAAACTTTTTTTTTCGTTTTGGATACAGTGGAGAGGGATTAGAACACCTGTCAATTGTTATTGCTGTCTGTGACCCTGTTAGAGAGATTCGCCCTCTTAATGTGTCCTATTTAATAATATCATTGAAAGTGAAAGTAAAAGAAAATCCAAAAGTTTGGGTTGTCCCGAGAAAATCTTTCAATGGGGACATTAGTCATGGTGACCTGGGGATCCCAAAGAGATTCCCTCGATTTGCAGGTATTCCCTCTCACATCCTGTTTGGTTATGGGACAGGAAGTGAAGGTAAATTTCCCCAATAGGACAAAGATGGCAAAAATAAACTTTTACAGGAATTAAAAACCTCCCTTATTCTATCCAAAATTGAAAAAAAAATGCTTATAGTTTTGCCTTTAAGGAAACCATCTGCAGAGTACAAATTTTACATCCATATATACTTAAATCCCAAATAAGCTTTGCTATTTTTAACATGTTATGTAGTCAGGTTGCATGACAAACAAAGAATATACCTTTTTTAAATCAGTTGAGTGTATTTACAAGTTTAAAATCTGCTCTTGGTCAAAGCTCACTGTAGAGCTGGATTGCTACTCTCACACGGAATGTAGTGGTCTGACAATCTCCCCATGCACAGTCCTTCAATCAATAATGCTCATGCTCCCTGATCAACTACATGTTGATTAGACTATTGTACAGAGGGGGTTTCGGACAGCTAGAGTCCCAGACTTCTGCTCTCACACAGAACACAGCAGACAGAGCTCACCTGTGTGCTGCCAATACAACACTTGTAAGCACTGAATTAAAAAAATGCCATATCCAAATAAAAACATCAAGACTATAACTGGGCTTTAATGTCAATGGAGAGAGGAAGGGTGCAGCCGAGAGGAGTAGGCTGGTGCTTGATCTTCAGGTAAAACAAAAACAATCAAGATAGGCTTTTTAATCTGTCTGCACACATTCTGTCCCCAGAATTGGAGGCCACCCTTAACCAGTTCAGCTATCACATTTATTACACCTGTACATGAATCAGAGGAGATTTTAAAGTTTCGCTATGTGCCTGGATATTTGGCAGTAAATTTGAAGTTCCACTATAAGAAACAGCGAGCAAGCAGGCTTTTATTGCTGAAAATGCAATGTACATCTCAAACCCCCAAGCTGGGGAAGGACCCCCTACCTCCCTCCTATTTTTCCTGAGATTGCGCTTCCTAGTTTAGTCTCCCATGTTTTGGGTATATACCTTGATTGCATTTACCAATGGCCCAATGGTTATAGCGAGCTGTGGCTTACATGCTACTCCCACCAACTGGTAAACCTTCTTGAGGTACTGATTGATCCTCCTATCCATGATGTCACAGAAGTGGCTGAATCCTGCATTAAGAAGGGGACATTCTTATCCAATTGCATCACGGCCACATCCATCATCGGCATGTCCATGGCAGCTGCATCTGAGTCCTGTAAGGGGTAACTTACCCAATCTGAGCAGTGAAAATCTCTTTCTGTTTTTTCTACTCTTGAGCAAGAATTTAAACTCTTCCATAAGTGTAAAATAGAACCGCCCTTTCTGCATGAACAGGGGAGTGGCTGTTGGTCTTTTTGGAGCATCCTTCTCCCAACCAATTGCCTGCATTACTGCTGCAAAATAGGACTGCACGAAGGCAAAGCTAAAACCTAATTTCTCAGCAGCCTCTCCCTCTGGTGTGGAGTGCTCCCTTCTTACCTGGGGCACCCCACTGAGTGACAGTCCCAAAGATATTGGGTTAGTAGAGGAAGAGCACAAGGCTGGTCCTCCTGTGGGACACAGCAGGCAGTCCTGCTTGGGAGTGCCACTGTAGGCATTCTTCTCTTTATCCACTGGAATCTCAGACCAACAGCTCCTACAGCCTAATTTGTTTTGTATGGGAGTTGCACCCTAATCCTGCAAGCTTTATACCTGGATGGTGGCTACGCTCTGGTAAAAAGGATGAGCATTGTCTCTTCCCGAATTGAGGCCTGGGAGACTCTGAGGAGGGACTATCATTGTCTGGGTGAACATATCGCTTGATGATCTCCTAGATCTCTTCTAACATGACCACACAGTTGTGAAAGCAAAAAAGGATGCACTCTTTTATGTCGGTCCAACTTACCTGACCGTAGTCCCTTAAAGTGTTACTAAACCCAGTAATATGAAAATAGTTAATCCCCCCCCCCCCCACCCCACAGTGCCCACAGCTTATAAATCTTTTTTTTTACATTAAAATACTGCCACTATATACCATTTTGGATGATCTGTATACCACGGTCAGTGATAGACTACACAGTTTCTCCAGTGGTGAGAGTTCAGGAAGGAGGAGATTTCCACTACAGCCTGTAAAAACACCCACTAGTGTGATGACAATATCATGTGACCTGGCTATCTCTGCGAACAAGTGAGTGTTCTCTCCAGCATAAAAGACACAGCTGAGCATCTGCAGAAGGACTACCCTGCCTATGTTAAGCTGGCCTTCCCGAGATAGACAGTGCAGGGAGAGAAGAATCTATACATAGAGGATAAAACAGCCTTTTTACACAATGCAGAGGATTAACCCCTTAAGTTCCACTGTGAGTATAACAAGCAGGCTATGCTGCATATACAGACTGATTTTACTGTTGTGGTTTTAGTAACACTCTATCTATTATGAAAGTAGTTTTGGTCATTGTGTTGACTGATTAGTGGCTTCTGAGTAAAGGGTGGTCAGCTGATGCTAATGAAGACAGCACACCTGAGGCCCATGGTAAGAGACTGCAGCATGGAGAGCCAACTCTGTATACCTGTGGTGCTAAACTGGTTAATAACTATATCAGCAAGAGGAGGGAGCTGCTGAGCAGGCAGAGTTCAATAGACTTAGTCAGGTGACAATGCACTGTGGGAACTGTAGTCCAATGGAGAGATACTCTACTGTAATCAATAGTTTTGAACTGCAGTTCCAAGAAGGAGACTGCCAGGAGGAGAGGAGAGCTGTATTTTCTCAGGCTGTACAGGACATAGCTTCCTCTTGCCATGAGGGAGATTGGAGAGTGCACATCGCTATCCAGTGTGCACCATCACTGACATATATCACTAGCCTGAGCCGGATCCAGAGCACTGAGTTCAGGAGTGTCAACAGCCAGAGTCACCCGGGTGCAGAGCAGAGAGTGGACTAATTACTGTGTTTGACCAGATGATAAGCTGCAGTATTACTGGGACTGGTACGCTGATGTTGTGGGGATTTACTATCTGCTGCTATAGAGACTGGGCCCTTTAGGAACTGACCATACAGCCATCAGTAGCCTTATTGCTGCCTGCAGGCTTGATTAGGACTAGTCTTATGTGCACCAACCGCACAACATTCCCCAGCGCTAGCCAGCTGAAGAGTTGGGACTAAAGACTGTCCCTTCACCTACTGCTTATGCTAAGAGGTACCTCTCAGGGGACATTGCACTATATTCTAGCCATTCTACTAGAGTGCACTCTGGACTTATAAGCATTTTTATTGCTGACTTTGCTGATTCATGAGTTAATCCCAGTTTAGTGGCACAGAACTCTAATCTAAGTTACCGTGGTGTACTGACTAGCAGACTGGGTTTACCTACCTTCTGTATTCATTTATGCTCAAACTACCATTTATCCTAATCTGTACCCATACATTGAGTTCATTTATGACTAAACTACCTTCTATTTTCTGTTGCTAATGATAGAGCCGAGTTAAAAGTATCTATATGCTTATTCTTATAAATGCTTGCAGTAACTTTTATTCATTCAGGTGTGTCAGAGGAACTGAGGTCTTTCTTGTATGTGCAGTTACTAATAAGTTGAAGTGGATGGGGAAGGTATATTAAACTTCATGTCCCTTTTGCAGTCCATTTTGTTGGTGTACACATATATTCTCATAGACATGCATGCAGGGACATTACCAATGTCATTAAAAATTAAAGATGTTAAATATTGCCTGATGTATTAAACACATTTGCATTAACTCACATGATTTATTTAAGGCATAAGTATTGCTGGCCATTATTAATAGAGAAAAAGCAAAGGTAAAATGAATGAATGGCTGACGATGGAAGAGCAGGCCCAGGAGGTTATTCTTTGAAATAGTTACAAAGGTGTAAATACACTGGCATTTTCTGCTCAGAAAGCATCCTGTAAGCTGGTTAGTTGCATGTTCCTCTTCTTTTCCAAAGCACACAGAGCTATAGTGCTGTACAGAACAAAAGCATTGAAGGAACATTTATTTTCCATAATAATAAACAACATCTAATGTTCCATAAAGTTCTACGAATATACAATTACAATAGCAGAGCAACGCACGCCAAGTGCTTGTTGTGTCCTCGGTGGCACAATGCTGTTTGCAGCATAGATCCTGCCTATACCAATGACTTGTTTTTAACATGGGAGTGTGAAAATTGTACATCAGCTTTTGAAGGCTGATATATACTGTATAATAGTACTTGGCGACTGCAATTATAAACATTAAAAATGACTGCACAAAATTACAAATCATTAGTACAGTTTTACATTATCTCTACCAAAGAGCTGGTCTGGGCAAATGTAGCCTTAATCCAATAAGCTTTTAAGAGGAAGCTTGTACTGTTATAATACATTGCTACCATTGCTGAAATAAATGCCATGTGCTTTGCTGTCATATTCACCCAAAGGCTCATATACTGATAGAGTTGACACCTTTTCTTCAAGCCAAACCTGGACACTTTAGCAGAGTGAACGTTGTGTGTATGTGTTGGTGAACTCTGATGTAAGGGGGTTTCTGCTCACCAAAGCCCCCACTTACATCAGAGATCTCAGCGTTTCCCCTTAAATCCAGTTTCCCAAAACCCCCCTTACATCAGAGTCCACAGAGTCTGCAGAGCACCCCTTACATCTGAGTCTCCTTATCTTAGTGTACTCGCTCGCTCGGAGGCAGGGGAGAGACCGGTGGGAGGGGGGAGACTTCAGTAACAGACAGCGGATGGTGAGGGGTATGGTTGGGAGGAGGAGGAGGAGCAGATCAAGCCCTCTCTCCTCTTCTGCCTGGAGGACTGTGCTGGCTCTGGTGTGAGAGAGGGTATCACAGACACTCAGCTTAAACGACTGCAGCCAGGCTTTCGGACAGTTGGCAAACATGGTTATTAGGCACACCTGGACCATCGCACACCTAAACACTCAGAGGTTGTGGTATTCGGTTAATTGGGGAGTCACAGTCCGGTCTGAATAATGTGTCAGGCTGGGTTCACACCTATGCGAATTGGATGCAGCTTAAACTGCATCCAATTCGCAGGACACTTGAAAACACATTGTTTTCACTGTGTCCGGTTCACATATGTCCGGTGTATTCGCACTCCGCATTGCACAAAAAACGTGTGCGTTTTTTGTGCAATGCGGTGCGAATTCCCAGCCCGTTATGTTCAATGGGAGCGCATCTAACACGGAGATGCACTCCGCACTGAATGGGGATAATTTCCCCTGCTCGTGGCCCCTCCCCCTCCCTCCCCCCGCAGCTGCTGCTCTGTGGGAACGGACAGGAGCCCCCGAACGGCGGCTCCACCCCTTCCCGGCAGCAGACAGGCTGGAATTCGCACCGGACAGGTGTGAATCCAGCCTAAGGGTTTCAGGCATTCTGAAACCTGGAAACATTGTTCAAAATCTGGATTGTACAGGTGGATCCCGGATGGGTGGCAACCCTATAAGTGCCTGGCTGCCTTTGACATCAGAGCTTTTTGGTTCACTGACTTGGAACAAGTTAGTGAAGTCTGAGAAGTGTCAAAACTCCTGATTTGCATGCTTGTTCCAGGTCAGTGACTAGGGTTGCCACCCAACCAGGATTTACTTGGACAGTCTGGGCTTTAAGTTCATCAATGGCAGTCTCCTTTTCGCTTTCAGTATAGGTCTCCTTTTTTTCACCTGCATTCATTCATTCCTCATAATGGTTAATAGAGATGAACTAGATTTTGATATTTTGGCATCTAACAGTGATCTTGATGATTCTCAAATATGGTATTCGGCCGCAACAAGTAATGAAAAACAAGCACTGTATGGTGTTTTCAATACCTTTGAAAGTTTTTTCAAGCACATGAGGACTTTTGGAAATAAAAGTTGCTCATCATGACCCCCCCCCCCTTCCTGATTTTTATATTTGGAAGAAAGAGGAAAATTCAGGATCACATCAGGTTTTTCCTGCTGTCTGTAACTCTGTTAGGTAGATTCAGTCTTTTTGTGTGTCTCCTCTTGGCCATTATCACTGAAACAATAAGTGACGGGAAATCCAAAACTTTACAGTGGTTACAAGAACAGGGGGCAAGAGGAAATCTTCCAGTGGAGACAATGGTCCCAATGACAGCTGTCTACTTTGGAGAGATTTCCTAAGACATTATTGAAGCTCAGGACAGGAAGTTAAAGGGGTAGTAATTGAACTTAACTGAAAAAAAAAAAAGGGCCTCGAGCAACTTAAATCATAATGTGCTAGTATGCATTGCGGGCTTCAGCTAAATGATTGGCCTGACCAGCAATGAAGGCACAGGTATTAGGGCAAGGCTCTAAAGGAACGGCACGGGTATGCCGTTCCTTCAAAGTGCATGCGCTGGTGACACCACCGGCTGCATTTAAAGTAAATATTTCTGAAATGGTGCATATTTAGGAGATATTTACAGTACCTATAGGTAAGCCTTATTATAGGCTTACCTATAGGTATAATTCATACATGGGAGTTTACTCCCACTTTAAGAGAAATCTCCCCAATATTAACCAAAAAAGAAAACCCGACAGAGGTCTGTTACACTATCCAAAACAAAAGGAAGCACTTTTGAATTTAGATACACTTTAACGATGAGCAAACTGACTAAAGGTTCTCAACACCTCACACCAGTCATTGTGGTAAAGTTTCCAAACTGCTTGTCTCACCGAAAAAAAAGGCATCTAGCTGTAACTTTAAATAGCTCCTAAAATACCTCAGAAGTCCTCAAACTTGAGGTGCTTAGTTATACCAGGTTCAACTTCAGCTTAGAAACATGAGCTTTAGCAGAACTCTCCTACACTAATGGACAAGGAGGCTACACATCACAATAATAGATCGAGACTGAGATGTGAATGTACCAAAAGGTGAGCCAGAGTCAACTTTCAGAACTTAAAGGGTAACTCCACTGTCATGGGAAAAATAGCAATATATATATATATATATAGCATTGCTACACAAATCATGTTGTAATTGAATGTTTATAAAATTACTTTCCCCTTTTAATCTGAAGCGCTGTAATTCCCCTTAAAATACAATGCAATATGGCTACTTGGAGGCATTCTGTACACAGATAGTGTCCCCTCCCCTCAAATTGATTGGCTCATTGATTTTCCCAGAAGTCTGCACTAAGATACAAGTCAGATTTTGGCCATCCCCTGCAACAAAAATATCATTATTCAGTGAGATCACTTTGAAAGGGAAGTAGACCCTGACCCTTTCCTTATTTCAGCCCTGCATGTGCAGCAACTGAACGACAATTATAAAATCACTCCCATTCACAATAATTTTGCACATCTTCAGAATAGCAAGTAAAAGTAGTAATCTGCAATAAAGTTTTTTTTTTTTAAATCCCTGCAATGTACATATATCACCCAGAAGGGAATGTTTTTTTATCAACAAAAGTGGAGTTACTCTTTAACCACTTCAATACCAGGCACTTAGAACACTTCCCGCCCAGACCAATTTTCAGCTTTCAGTGCTGTTGCGATTCGAATGAGAATTGCGTGGTCGTGCAACGCTGCACCCAAACAAACTTTTTGTCATTTTGTTCCCACAAATAGAGCTTTCTTTTGGTGGTATTTGATCACCCTTGCTGTTTTTATTTTTTGCGCTATAACAAAAAAAGACCGAAAATTTTGAAAAAAAAAAAAACATTTTTCTTTGTTTCTGTCACAAAATTTGTATAAAGTACATTTTCTCCTTCACTGACGGGCACTGACGTGGCTACACTGACGGGCACTGATGAGGCTACACTGACGGGCACTGATGAGGCAGCACAGATTGGCACTGATGAGGTGGCACTGATAAGGTTGCACTGATGATGGGGCAAATATGCAGCACTGATGGGCGGCACTGACAAACAACACTGATGGGCACTGATACGTGGCACTGATATGCGGCATTGATGGACACTCCTAGGCGGCACTGATAAGTGGCACTGGGCACTGATGGGCACTGATAGGGGGCACTTTTAGGTGGCACAGGTGGGCACTTTTAGGTGGCACAGGTGGGCACTTTTAGGTGGCACAGGT
>BLSH010333604.1:273180-287244 GCA_018402905.1 Glandirana rugosa | reverse complement strand
TAACGTATACCTCGGTACCAGTTTAATGTCATAATCAAGGGTTTTTTGACGTGTAAAATTGACTATCGTCTTGATTTGGGAGAAAAAATAAATGTCGGTTCCTTCGACGGTAGACTAAAATAGACGTCAACCGTACCACGACGTGTACGCAAGTCAATATCGTGGTAAACTACCAAACTGTTAAGCCACTCTCGGGTTTGACGACAATATATATTATATTTATATTGACAAAACCCTTTGGTAATTTAGTAACCTAAATCAAGACGAAATTTAGACACCCAAATCAAACTCAAATTGGTGAAGGGCGGGCCGCGTAACTGCGCGATCGCGCATTATCCTGAGGACGTCAATAGACGTCCAGTCAGGATAATGAACCCCCCGCCCGGACGTCATTTGTCAATGCGCCGGGCGGGAAGTGGTTAAACTCAAACTAAACCCACAGATTTAAAGCAGAACTAAATCCAATGATTTAATGGTTTCCCAAAACAGTTATATTTATATTATATATAACAGCAGTTTGGGCTCTCACCGAATTGTCAAACCATCAAATGGTGCTATAACTGAACGCATGTGCAGCACCATGCCAACTGCAGATAAAATCAGATGGCAGCTTCCTTGGCTGTAAATAAAAAAGAGGGTTTAGTTCTGCTATCAGTTAAAATGTGCAGTTTTTTGGGAACTAATACTGTAATTTGACCATGGCTCCATATGCAATGTTAGAGATCCATATTGGGCTTGATTCCGCAGCACACATCAAAATCATACATTGCTCCTTGTTGAATCAGCTAAAACTGAGCCCATCATGGATCTTTTCTAATAATGTATTTCATTCCACTAAGAATTTAATTCACATACAGTCTAAAATGCCCATCTAACCCTTGTCCAATCTGGATTTTCACCAGCATGTGTACTACATATGTAGCCATGTGCCCCCTTGGTGGTGGCTGGTAGTTGTGGTCCACCTGCCCACTGCCCTCACACGATTTTCCACACACCCGGAGTCACTGAACAGGCCGGTACTTTGTTTTGTTGTTTTATTTGGGGAATAAACTTGGATAGGGATAGGGATGACTGTGGAATGACCAGAGATCAATCACGGGACCTTCTATATACACCGACCATATATACACTCCTTCTTCCTTCAGCACATACACTTGCTGACTCTTCTCCTTCCTCTCTCCTGCACACTACTTGTCGTTAGAGGCCTGAAAGGCAATTTATCAGGCCTCCATGACACTTCCTCTTCCACCACAGCTAGCACCGGGCTGAGGCCCCGCTCTACTGTCAGCAGGACCTCCAGACCACTCATTGTGGGTAAGGGCCACAGGCTCCCAGTTGTGAAGCCATGGGCCCTCAATCACGTAGCTAAGTAAGTTGGTGCTAACTGTGCTTGAATGAAATACAACTTCTAACCCATCCATCTTCCAGGCCCCTCCGGCCTACCTCACTGTCCAGTGGCACTCCTTCCCCTGACTGGCTTCTCCGACCTCTACAGACCATCCACCGTCTTCTCCCCAACCTGCTCCAACCTTCTCATCCAGCTTCCAGGGGCTGCCACTCACCGACTCTGTTGGATCATTTAAAGAACCTTTAATGTAGCCTCTCTGCTGCTCTCCTGCTCCCTTGTGCCGCTCTAGGATGACAACTCCTCTCCTGGCTGCACCCGAGCCTCCAGGCCTCAAGGTCACCCCCCCAGACTGGGGGCTCCCTTCCGGGTGAGGCCTCCACAGCACCTCTGCTACATTCTCCTCCCTTCCACCCGACACTCTCCTCCCCCCTGCTGGCAGATCACTGTATTTAAGGAGGCCTGCCCCCTGCCAATCCAGATTGGGGATTGTTCAGGGCACGTTAACATACATTAGAAAGTAACACCTCCTCATCCATCCCCTTTTCCAGGGCCTTCTAGCACCAAAAAGGGAGGTGTTCCTTCCTGCAATCCTCAGCCCTCCCTGAGCCACTCCCCAGCCCAGATCAAAACATTCAGGCCTGCATTTACTGACAGGCCTGACTAGATTTTACCTCTCCTAACAAAAACCTACTACAAAAAAATGCACCTATCACTATGGGGGCGCTACACATATAAAGCCCCTAATGTATAACATCAGATATCTAAGATAATGAAAATGTTTTTGCATTGTTAGTTTATAGCATCCATTATTACAGCTTTTTTTTTTCTGAAAGGAGATCCTTGCAAGCAAATCTGCTATAATTGATTTTCTACTATGTAGATACGGTGATAGGTCAAGTGTAAATATAGGTTGTCTGGATTGACTAAAATAATCTGCCATCAAAGCATTTCTGTAAGTATGCGTATTTGTGCTCTCCAATTAATGCAATTTTCAGAATGTATATGATATACTGCTGGGATTTGCCTAGTCAGTTCCTAATAAAAAAATATATTAAGGGGCATATTTATAAAATAGCCAATGTGACTTTCACCAAACATTCATTGATGGCGAATCAATCACTGCAATTTAAAACACATGTACCAAAAAGATTGACCTGCAGAGAATTTTTGATAACTGTCAGATTTACTACTTCATAAATATGCCCTTGTGTACTATGGGTATTATTTTACTAAGGGAATCAAAAAATGTATATGTCACAACTCTGTTTTTTAAAACTCACAACTCAGTAAACATCTATGATTGTCTATATAATGATCGTTTAAATCAAAAGAATTTAGTAATAAGCGAAATATAAAAAGTCTGAGCTTTTGCGTACTCAGAATCAAATAAAGATGATAAACTGTGAAATTAGCAATAGGCATACCTTGCACTGAGTTATTAGCGTTTAGAATCTGTAGCTTTCATTCAATACTGCAGTAACGCTCTGCGAAGTTTTCAATGGAAAACAAGATGTGCTTTCAGTTTATTTCACATGGTCATAATGAATTAGACAACTTCAGTGACATTAGGTAGATCATAAAGTTGAGTTGTCTAATAAAATTAGTTTTTTATTTGTACAGTTCTCCTTCTCATTTGCATCAACCAAGTTCATGTAAGTTGGGCTTTTTAAAGCTATTCTCCAGACAGATATAAAAGGCACAAATTAAGGCAGATTTGTTAAATGTAGGTAGTGTTTTTGACCAAGGAAGGTTAAGATGACTATGTTAAGTTGACTATTATTCCCAGACACTCTACACTTTACTCTTATCAACAGATACAACTAAATAATGCCAATGGGGTATTAAACAGACCAAAAGGGAGCAAATAAGGGAAAATCATTCTAAGGGTTTGCATACATTTTAACCACTTGCTGACCGCCCAGTAGTAATTTTTGCTGCTGGCCAGTGGCTCCCATGGGCACCATGATGTACCCGTACATCACACTGAACATCCTGGTTTCCCAGGCCATGCGTGCGCCCCCAGCTGCTTTGTGCTGTGGCTGGACACAGCATAAGTTTGTCAGCAGGATAGAGCCAGTGATTTTGGCTGTAAACTTTCTGATTGCTGTGACTAATCACAGCACAGATCTGGCTGTTTTTCCCCTGATTTTACTTACTGTTCATAGCTAAAATCAGGGATGAGAGCCAGTCAGTCTGTAAGTGAGTAGAATAGGCACATGTACTCTTGTTAGGAGCACAATTAACCCTTGATTGCCCTTCTGATTACCACTGTCACCCAGCCAGCACCATCAGCACAGTGACAGTGTTCAGTATTATCACTGTATTAGGCTTGTTTCACACATAGGCGACTTGCGATCCGACTTGTGTTGCCCCAAGTCTCCTCAAGTCGCTTGACATCCAAAATGACATTGAAATGAATGGGAGCTGTCTTAATATACACTACTGAAGTCGCTTCGACTTCAAGGCGCCTTCAGAAAAGGTCCCTGTACTAATTCAAGGTGACTTCTATCCAACTTGTGCCCATAGAACTCAATGGAAGTCTCCTCCAAGTCGGATCCCCCATCTATATTGAAGTGACTTTGAAGCAACTTTACAGGAAAAAGAAAATCATTTTTGAAGGCAACCCCCCCCCTTCTCTGATTGACCACAGGCAAAGTCACCCGGCATGGAGTCATGTTGTAAGTCGCCCGAAGTCACGCTGAAGTCGCCTTGAAGTTGCTTTTTAAATCGTCTAGCAAAGTCGCCCTCCAATTTGGATTGCCTATGTGTGAACCGAACCTAAGTGTCACTAGCGGCATCAGATAGTGTCAGTTAGAGTCAGTTAGCATCCCTCCCAGCCAGTGTCAGTCAGCGCCAGTTCCTAATTGCTCGCCCAACTATCACAGTCACACTATAGGTCGCTAATCACCGCCATTACCAGTATAGAGTCTGTCTGGGTCTGTATCCTGGGCCCGGTCAGAACTATACTAGTGACCCCAAAAAGCAGTGTTAACAGGATCAGCCCTAAATTGAAAGTAGGTTTTAAGGTCTCAGCCACGATGAGGTACGTCATCATTGGCCCCAACCCCCCTCCCCCGCTGCCTTCTGGGACCTGTGTGTGTCCCAAAAGATGACAGGGCCATTCAGAAAGTGCAAGACAACTCACACATGTGCAGTAGGAAACCAGCTGTGAAGTCTGAAGGCTTCACTGCCGGTTTTCACTTAGTTGCAATGCCCGCACCTGCACCCCGAGTCAATGGGGGAGGTCGACATTGTGGGAACCCTGGACAGGCAAGTGTCCTTATATTAAAAGTCAGCAGCTACAGTATTTTTTTAAGAGGCTGGAACTTCCGCTTTAAATAGCTCAGTGCTAAATAGCAAAAATTATCCTGGTAATGAAGGGGTAAAACCTTTCAGTGGTCAAGGGTTAAAGTCAGTGTTGTCACTAATTAGTTGAAGAATGCTTTTTATATTTTTGGCCTCCCAAAAAGCAAGCTATCCTCACCGGAATTCTGTATTTTACTCAACTGACACAGACATTATATTACACAGCCAAATAATGCTGTTGGGCTCCCAGGATGGAAAGGTTTTCACATTTTCTCAAAACGATTAATGGTCTTAAGATTCAGATTGCTATTCTAATAATGCAAAGTAAACTGATGAGTTTAGCTGTAAAACAGTGACGCCTTTGCTTGGGTTCATCGACAAATGTGGATTGATTTTAGGTGTACTGAGTTGCTTCTGAGATCAAATAGAAATGACAGGTGTATTTAACCTGCGGATGACCTCCTTCCGGCCTGTAGTTGACCTTGTTCTAAGCTGCATCCACCTGCTTTAACCTTCTTTACCATTCCTATTTATCTGTATGGGAAGAAAAGCAGTTCAGTCACAAACAAAACCCATCAATACGGGCCCTTAATATGGATTAATGGTAGGAGATGGAGAAGAAGAGACAACCCAAAAAGTCCAATATTCCTTTGATATAGGCAGTAAAATGGAGATTGTCTGGCATGGACTGAACAGTGGATTTGGTTTTGCTTATTTCCAAATAATCAGATTCCTCTATCTATAGCCAGCTTAGTAGGCCTGAACATTAGTTATGGGCATAAACAAACTGCTACTTCAAAAATATGTATATTTATACAACATCCACTAATACTATTTATTTTACTATGCAGAAACTGGACCTTTAAATGTATTACTGGGATTATAGGCAGGCTTTTTACATACAGTAATTTGTACTGTTATAGAATGCATGAAACAAATGCCATATAATATACGGCCTCTGTGATGTACCTCATTTCTACTAAAAATTCCTATAAAAGTAAACGCATAGAAGCTGAAAGAGATTATGGATGACCATTGAGGTCTATTTAACACCTTTTGTATACACCTACCTTATGAGAACCTCTTACTCTTTCCCCCTCATAGATACGACACACAGCAATGGGATTCTCGTGAATCTTTGGTTTTAATACAATGAAAATTATGGGTTTCATCATACTGGTATGAACAAATACTATTTCTTTTGGATATGCTCTTATAATGACATGAGTGCTTCCAATTAGATTGTGTTTGGAGTTTGGAGTTTTAATTGTATTGGGTCAAAGATGAGTTTTGAGTTGTATATAATATACATGTTATATCTTTTAAAGATTGTTCACGTGTACTCCTTAAGAAGATCTATGGAGACGCGTTGAGTCTACATGTGGAGTGTATTGGATCTAAACAAATACTTGAACCCTATATTCAATATGTTATTGTCTGGCTTGTCTTTTGCCTTTATTAGAATGCTATAACAAAATTTAGTGATGAGGACATATAGCGCACAGTATGTTAGATAATCCACTTTCAAGCTGAGAGACACAATATTAGCAGTAGGTGGTTATAAGCATTTACACAAGAGGTTACAAGCAGATTCCATATACCTAATGCAATAAAGAATGTTAATTCTTCATCTTAAGTGCAGAAACCAATAGCAACCAACCATACTTAATAGTGATCAAGTCACACCAGTATAAGATTAATTCCAATTAGTTGCTGCATATCTGTGTCCTATAGTGACATAGCTGCCAGAGGGAGTAACCACAGCCCGCAATGAAGGACCTGGCAGCTGACACACCAGAAAATGTGATGAATGTACATGATCATTCAGTAGCCATGGCTCTTCAGCAAATATGAATCACCACCCTCAGGAGTGGCAGCATTAATACTCTTTTTTATGGTGGTTTATAGGAAAAGACAATACAGTAAAAGAACTGCTTTAAGAATTAGCACTCTTTATTACATAGGGCTGATGGATATTGTATGTACTGAATATACTAGGACTGCATTGATAATGCTCTATACAATAATAATGGCAGCTTGATTGATGAACTTAATCTAGAAGAGGTACCTGTCTTGGAGCCAGCATGATGTCTATTATTCAAACCGTGAGTCAGCATTAGCATGCAGTTCATCAAAGCTAGAGATTTCATGTTTATATCTGGGTTAGGAGGGGCACCTGCAAACTCTGATATACATATAAATACAAAAGTACAAAAAGCTCTAAGTGAAATTGATCACTGGAAAAAAGTGTTTTTTTCTTTAACACCTCTTGCTATTGCTAGAGTAACTAACTTTATAGCAGCTACTCACTTAGGTAGATTAAAGTTCAAGGCCAGAATAAAAGCAGGCATTCAGTCTTGGTTGAGCACTATGGACTTGTCTCCACTGCCAGTTTCTTTAATGTTTTGAAGTCTGCATTGGCTGGATTTTACCACGACAGTTTGTGTTTTTGATCATAATGCAGATGTCATTCCCTTGCATCTGAACTCTTCAGTTTTTTGGATTATTCTTTATTATAACGACTCCATCGGTGAAGTATGAGACCATCATATGGCTTTGCAATAGCTATGAAAGCTAGGCAGAGTATGGATTGGAATACAGTACTAACTGACTGCCTGAGAAATATAAATTGGAATGTAAATTAACATGTTTGGAATGAATATTGGTTTTGGATGAAGTTGTATTTAAGCGTATTTTCACTTTTGCAGCCAAATCGGGACAACACTGACTTTATATGTCATATGTCCCCATTCACATGTAGCAAAACGGTCCTTTCACACGAGCGGACGGACTTCGTTGCTCAGCGGGGATCCATCCGTTGATCTCCGCTGAGCCGGTGGACTCCATGCAGAAACAGACCTGTCAGAGCTCCGCTCTCCTCTATGGGGGATCGGATTTACACGGACCGTCTGTCCGTGTTCATCCGATCCGCCAGACGGATGGAAAATAGGGTTTCCATCCGTCTGTATTTAGCGGATCGGAGCGGATTGGATGTCAGCAGACATGTCATCGCTGACATCCGTCACTCCTTAGAGGACAATGGAGCATCTGTTCAGGTCCACCTAAAAAACTGACAGGCAGACCTGAACGGTCCGTGCGTGAGAATGGACCCTTACTTAAAAAATATTTAAACATTGCAGGTTACCTTTTTTTTAAAGCTCTATTTTGGACCATCCAGCAAGAAAATGTCCTAGGTAGTTATATGTTAATGAAAGGGGCTCAGTCAGTTGTGCTTGCTTTAATTAACCACTTGACCTCCTGAAGATTTACCCCCCTTCATGACAAGGCCATTTTTTGCAGTACGGCACTGCATTACTTTAACTGACAATTCATGCAAGTCAAGTGATGCAATTTATGTCATTTTATTCCCACAAATAGAGCTTCTTTTGGTGGTGTTTGATCACCACTATTTTTTTTTTTACTTTTAATTTTGAAAAGAATTTTGGAAAAAAAAAACAATATTTTTACTTTCTGCTATAAAATATATCCATAGAAAAAATATAAAAAATCAAATTTCTTCATAAATTTAGGGCAATATGTATTCTGCTACATATTTTTGGTAAAAAAATCCCAATAAGCATATATTGATTTGTTTGAGCAAAAGTTATAGCATCTACAAACTATAGGATATATACTGGAATTTATATTTATTTATGTATTTATTTATACTAGTAATGGCGGCGATCAGCGACTTATAGCGACTGTGATACTGTGGACATTCTGGCACCAACTGACACTTTTGACACTTTGTGGGAACCAGTGACACTAATACAACAATCAGTGCTTAAAATATGCACTGTCACTCTACTAATGGCACTGGCTGGGAAGGGGGTTAAGAATCTAAGGCAATCAAAGGGTGAACTGTGTGCTTAACATGTGTTTTTGTGTGTACTATGTTGTAGTTTTACTAAGGCATGTGGTGGATTTTATTCCCTGCTTTGCAGGGAATCAAAATCCATCGCTTCCCCACTGACAGGACATAGCTCTGCCTTGTTTACATAGACAGAGCTCTGCCTTGTTTACATAGACAGAGCTCTGTCCTGTTTCTCTCCTCATCAGCAGGTGCTTGTCGGGCATTCATTGGCTGGCACCCGCTGATCGGCTTGTGCTGTGTCTAATCAAAGCACAGCTGGGTCGCCGGCGGCATGCGTGGCCCCTACCCAGAGGTTCTAGATCAAGTACTAGGTTCGTGATCTGGCACAGAAGAGCTGCTCTGCTGCCGTACATCTAAGTGAGGCGGTCGGCAAGCGGTTAACCCTGTATGTATTGTGCTGGCAGATCTTTATTATTATGTTTAACTAGATTTGAATACTGTCTGTCCTAACAAAAGGTTAAGAGTGTAGAGACTGTGATACTTGCATTGTATGTTAATGAGGACAGACTTGGGACAGACTCACTCTAACATTGTGTAAAAATCCTTGCAGTCAGCCATAACACCTCCTCCTGAGAAACAGCATAAGGGCCGGTTCACACTGCTGCAACCTAAAAGTCGACAGGACTTTGCCAGGCAACTTCGAGGCAACTTCAAGCCAACTTCAAGGCAACTTTCAAGCAACTTCAAACTCGACTATGCCAGGCAACTTTTCTTGTGGCCAATCAGAGAAGGGAGGGAGGGGGTTGCCTCTGTAATTTGTGCGGAGTACCTTGATCAATTCTTTTCTTTTTCCTGTAAAGTCGCCTCAATATAGATGTGGATCCGACTTGAAGGCAACTTCCATTGAATTCTATAGGCACAAGGAACCTTTTTTGAAGTCGGAGTGACTTCAGTAGTGTACATTAAAATGGCTCCCATTCATTTAATGGGATTTCTGATGTCAAGTGACTTGGGGTGACACAAGTCAGAGCGCAAATCGCCTATGTGTGAACCGGCCCTTAAAGTAAGAAATATTTTTTTAATTTTTTAGGCATTTCGTGTGAATATAAACACATAACAAACATACAACTAAACACATAGTGGGTTAATTGTGAAATTTGGAAATATGCTTTAAGTCTGGTGTCAGATTGTAGTTTGCATATTTTGTATTTTCTTTGTTTAAAATTGAAGGTTTTTCCCATGCAGTTAAAGATGCAGCTTTAGCTCAGCATGGGCTTTTAAAATGATTACTGTACCCTCCCTATGTATGAAGGGCACACTACATACCCTCTCTTCTGGAGATGATCACTTTATCTGGGGCATAACTGGAGGAGAATGGTTCCCATTCAAAACCATACTCAGCTGAAGTCGCATATTGCAGATCAGTAGGAAGAAAGCATGGCTCAGTTTTTAATTAAGAAAATTCAGTCTCAGAAGCACCACATATGACATCAGATTAAGCCTAAGGCCCAGAGAGTACACCATGGATCCGAAGGAAAATGAGGTCAGAACAAGCACATGACGCTTCCCTATACCCATATGTAAGTAATATTACAGTTGTATGCAGGATAAAAATTCAATATAAGCAGAAATCAATTTTATATAATGCCATGCTGAGACTCTTCAGGGAGATCAAGGTCAGCTCCCATTTATTAGTACATTATGGGGAAGACAATGAAAGTGCAATATAATCTTGACCGCTTTGAAATTTTGGTCACAAAGGTTATTTTTTTCTCATCCAGCTGTTCAGAACAATAAAGTCACATATTCGAGAGCTGCTGAAGACACCAAAAAGAAAAAAAAAAAAAGGAAACGGAAGGAGAATTTCAAAAGTCTGTCTACAGCCATCACTAAAAAAAAGAGTGGCTTACTATTTCACTGCAAGGTCCCTGTAAAGTGTGGGTACACTATTGTAAGACAACAACAATACCTTGAACTGAGATTCAAAGACAATAGGGTTGATTTACTAACTTCAGCTTGTTCAATTAAGATTTGATGAAAAAAAGAGACTGGAAGTTGATTGGTTTCTATGCAGAGCTGCACCAGATTTTGCACTCTCCGGTTTTACTAAATCAACCCTTAGGTGTGTGTTAAGAAAGAAAATTTGCATAACAGCTGAAAATGTTCTGTTTAAGTGTATTTATATTGTTTTTTAAGTTTAAAGCGGTACCACTTCCTGCCCATAGAACGTCATATAACATTGTGGACTTGAAGTGGAGATACAGTATCTCACAAAAGTGAGTACATCCCTCACATTTTTGTAAATATTTTATTATATCTTTTCATGTGACAACACTGAAGAAATGACACTTTGCTACAATGTAAAGTAGTGAGTGTACAGCTTGTATAACAGTGTAAATTTGATGTCCCCTCAAAATAACTCAACACACAGCCATTCAGGTCTAAACCACTGGCAACAAAAGTGAGTACACCCCTAAGTGAAAATATTGGGCCCAAAGTGTCAATATTTTGTGTGGCCGCCATTATTTTCCAGCACTGCCTTAACCCTCTTGAGCATGGAGTTCACCAGAGATTCACAGGATGCCACTGGAGTCCTCTTCCACTCCTCCATGACGACATCACAGAGCTGGTGGATGTTAGACACTTGCACTCCTCCACCTTCCGTTTGAGAATGCCCCACAGATTCTCAATGGGGTTTAGATCTGGAGACATGCTTGGCCAGTCCATCACCTTTACCCTCAGCTTCTTTAACAAGGCAGTGATCCTCTTGGAGGTGTGTTTGGGGTTGTTATCCTGTTGGAATACTGCCCTACGGCCCAGTCTCCAAATGGAGGGGATCATGGTCTTCAGTATGTCACAGTACATATTGACATTCATGGTTCCCTCAATGAACTGTAGCTCCCCGGTGTCGGCAGCACTCATGCAGTCCCAGACCATGACACCCCCACCACCATGCTTGACTGTAGACAAGACACACTTGTCTTTGTACTCCTCACCTGGTTGCTGCCACACATGCTTGACACCATCTGAACCAATTAAGTTTATCTTGGTCTCATGAGACCACGGGACATGGTTCCAGTAATCCATGTCCTTAGTCTGCTTGTCTTCAGCAAACTGCGGGCTTTCATACATAATCTTTAGAAGAGGCTTCCTTCTGGGACAACAACCATGCAGATCAATTTGATGCAGTGTGCGGCGTATGATCTGAGCACTGACAGGCTAACCCCCCACCCCTTCAACCTCTGCAGCAATGCTGGCAGCACTCATACGTCTATTTCCTGGATAGGACGCTGAGCACGTGCACTCAGCTTCTTTGGTCAACCATGGCGAGGCCTGTTCTGAGTGAAACCTGTCCTGTTAAACTGCTGGCCGACCACTGGGCTGCAGCTCAGTTTCAGGGTCTTGGCAATCTTCGTACAGCCTAGGCCATCTTAATGTGAAGCAACAATTCTTTTTTTCAGATCCTCAGAGAGTTCTTTGCCATGAGGTGCCATGTTGAACTTCCAGTGACCAGTATGAGACAGTGAGAGCGATAACACCAAATTTAACACACCTGCTCCCCATTCACACCTGAGACCCTGTAACACTAACAAGTCACATGACACCATGGAGGGAAAATGGCTAATTGGGCCCAGTTTCAACATTTTCACTTAGCTGTGTACTCACTTTTGTTGCCAGCAGTTTAGACATTAATGGCTGTGTGTTTAATTATTTTGAGGAGACAGCAAATTTGCACTGTTTTACAAGCTGTACACTCACTACTTTACATTGTAGCAAAGTGTCATTTCTTCAGTGTTGTCACATGAAAAGATAGAATAAAATATTTACAAAAATGTGAGGGATGTACTTTTTTTTGTGAGATACTGTATCTGGATGAAGCCTTGCAGCTACAGGCATCATCCAGATATCTTTGCGATTTCCTGTCTTGTAAAAGCCATCCTAGTGGCTGATTAGCTGCTGGATTTCTTTTACCGGCGGCACCAGATCACCATAGTGCTGGCTATGGACCGCATGGAGGCTGGAAAGGACTTCCGGCTGTGGCAGATGAAAATACTGCCATTTTTTCCCCCTGGAAAGCAGAGATCATTGTTTTTTTTTTTCTTTTTTTATCTCATGCTTTCCAGGGTACAGGAGATATCTGAGGTCTTATTGACCCTAGATTAAAGTGACCAGATTTTTAAAATGAAATCCGGGGACACATTTTTTTTTTTTATTGGCAAATAGTAAACTTTTATAAGCATATTTTCCTCATATGATAAATGCAGTGCATGTGGTATGTGTTTATGTAATGATTGTATGATGTATACGTTATTTCATTTCTGTAAATTATTTCATACCAGCCCAACAGCATTATTATACCAGCCCAAAGGCATAACGGCATTATTTTCTTGTTCATAAAAGGGAAACCCATGCATTTTAAAGCACATTTAAGTGTATTATACTCATCAGTACCCATCAGAGCAACCTCACCAGTGTCCACCAATGCAGCCTCACCAGTGTCCATCAATGCAGCCTGATAAGTGCCCATCAATGCAGCCTCACCAGTGCCCACCAATGCAGCCTCTCCAGTGCCCATCAATGCATCATCATCAGTGCAGCCTCACCAGTGTCCATCAATGCAGTCTCACTAGCATCCATCAATGCAGCCTCACCAGTGCCCATCAGCTCAGCCTGATCAGTGTCCATCAATGCAGCCTTATCAGTGCCCATCAATGCAGCCTCACCAGTGTCCATCAATACAGCCTGTTCAGTGCCCATCAATGCAGCCTGTTCAGTGTCCATCAATGAAACCTGTTCAGTGCCCATCAATGCAGCCTCACTAGTGTCCATCAATACAGCCTGTTCAGTGCCCATCAATGCAGCCTGTTCAGTGCTCATCAGCTCAGCCTGTTCAGTGCCCATCAGCTCAGCCTGTTCAGTGGTGCCCATCAATGCAGCATGTTCCGTGCCCAGCAGCTCAGCCTGATCAGTGCCCATAAATATAGCCTGTTCCGTAAGTACCATTGTTTGGTGCCATTCTTTAAGCATGCGCAATTTTAAATTGAAACACATTAGGTATCTATTTACTTGAGGTAACACCATCTTATATTTTACCAAAAAATTATGCTATATATATTTTTTTCAATAAAATTAATTTAGTGTATTTATTCCAAAAACATTGTGTTTGAAAAATTGCTGCACAAATACCGTGTGTCATAAAAAATTGGAACAACTGCCAATTTTATTCTCTAGGGTCCCTGCTAAAAATATATATATCATGTTTGGGGGTTCTGAGTAATTCTCTAGAAAACAAAAAAGAAGATGATTTTTAGGAGAGAATGTCAGAATTGGCCTGGTAGGGAAGTGGTTAAACCCAAAAACAAAAATGGTTCATATTGCAGCTTACCAATCCTTAGATATAGTGACTGCATTAGTTTTCTTTTATATGCTTTTTTCCCCTCTGTCTTCGCCTTGTGATCTGACCAGTAACAAACCTCCTGTATTAGGGTGCCTACACTCTGCAAAAGAGACACCTTTGGACAGAAGCATTGTTAATCTGGAGGGGGGGGGGGGGAGTATTAAGAAGCACGGGGGGGGAGGTCTAATTGTTACGAAG
>BLSH010333604.1:262362-273039 GCA_018402905.1 Glandirana rugosa | reverse complement strand
ATCTCTTTTATAAAAGTAATAGAGCAATAGGTGTCGAAACGAATACTACTTATGTGTTATGTAAAAGCATTGGACTTTCTCCACCAACTTTCTTCCCCGGCTCACCACTTCAAGGATTCGGTAGACCGCCAGGGGGATACGTGGGTGTGTGGGGTTAACCCTTGTAAGACACTCACCCACATTCTCCTTTGGCGGTCACAAACAAAAGGACAGGAGCAGTCAATGAGTACCATTTAAAAACCCAGATTGGAGGATAATACACGAAGTAGACTCTACCACTTGAGTAACCGCAACACCTGTAAACCTTTTCCCACTATCCAATACCTAGAGGCACGCCTTTACAAAAGTGATCCATAACCTATCACCCTTTTCCAAATGTCCACAACGCCAATGAGTTCACCATCTCAGATGAAGCACATAATAGGAGGTTAGACCCAAAAATTTACCATGAGTAACTGACGAGGACAGGAAAACAAACACTGGCGGTTTCCTCTTACACCCACTCACAGAATGTTCCCAATTGGGGTGTGTGGGTGCATAGGGGGACCGCCAGATGGCTTAGGAACTTCACCACTCGGCCCCTTCTTTCAACCACCTCTTTCAGGTTACGAAAATGTATTGTGTATTCATCATAAGCAAAGCTGTGGATAACGAGATAATGAAAATATTTTCTCTACCATGCTGTTGTACTACATTGATTGCCTTGTAAAACCTTGTATTTTTCATATTTGATTTGGGAAAATTCTTAATAAAAACGTTGAAAAAAAAAAAAAAAAAAAAAGCTTACCATTGTAAGCACCCTCTAACTGCTACATTTGCAGGACAGCTTTTTCTGTTGAAAAAAAACAGACATATTGACCGGGTCACCAGGATAAAAAAAAGGAAAGAAAGCCTAAAAAAGAAAAGAAATACAGCCACTACATCTAAGAATTGGTAAGCTGCAATATAATTAATGTTTGCTTCTGGGTTTAACCACTTACGGATACGTTGGTGCCTTGCCATGGAATATCGTTGTTATGGTAGCAGATAGCTACCATAACTCCGGTATCGTTTTTTACAGCGGGCGATCCGCTTTCAGATAAAAGTGGTCTCTGTGGCGGATTCGCGGCAAGATCACTTTTATCGGGCCGGGAGAGGGCTCCCCTTCCACTTTCCGGTGGTCTTCGCCGCTATCGACGGATCCGGTAAGGGTCCGCTTCCCTCGCTGCCTGGATGCCAAGTGAGGGCAAGATGGCGCCGCTCGGCTCCATGACACTGAAGGGCGGAAGTGATGTCAAAGTCACTTACGTCCCAGCGGCGGCTGGTGTATAAGGAGAGCTTGGGCGCCGCCTCCCCACCGCTGACAAGAAGGAAAAAAAAAGTCAGCCCACCCCCCCTGCAAGAGGCACCTGTATTTTGACTTTTCTTTTTTCTTTTTTTTCCTTGGCTCCTTGCTGTCAGCTGACAGCAAGTAGTGAGCCAATTAGTCAGTCATAAAAGACTATGTGTGTGCGCTGCGCGTGTGTCATTTAAAGTCCCAATCCCCTCCAAGTTAGCTTTTTTTAGCTTTCTTTTTATTCCAATTATAGGGATGGAAGATTGTGCCTCTACCCAGCCAAGCCTTCATTTAAAGTCCCAATTTTTGCCCCCTGCCTTTTATGCGCACACACATAGTCTGATTGGCTGCCCCCTGAGCCATCAGAGCCAATGACTCTCTGTCATTGGATGCTGTGGGAGGGGGCAGGACTATGGCGGATGTGCTGGCTGCGTGATTACTCAAGCAGGCGCAGCACTCCGCTGGGACTTCCGCGCAGACCGTCCATGAGGAGCGGAGGACAGTCCACTGCCAGCCAGGCTCCAGCCCACTCACCGTAAGCACTGCCTCTGCACACTGTCAGCATGCTCTCCTCAAACACTGCCTCTGCACACTGTCAGCCCGCTCTCCACAAGCCGATCTCTGCACACTGCCAGCCTGCCTATTAGATGGGTAAGTGCGGGACTTGTCCCAACTTTGGGGGGGGGGCACCGTGAGCCCCTATTTGAGACCCTGTATACCCTATCTGGTGACTGTATACCGTATCTGGGACCCTGTATACCCTATCTGGGTCCCTGTATACCCTATCTGGTGACTGTATACCCTATCTGGGACCCTGTATGCCCTATCTGGGACCCTGTATCCCCTATCTGGGACCCTGTATACCCCTATCTGGTGACTGTATACCCTATCTGGGATCCTGTATACCCTATCTGGGGCTCTGTATACCCTATCTGGGATCCTGTATACCCTATCTGGGGCTCTGTATACCCTATCTGGGGCCCTGTATTCCCCTATCTGGTGCCTGTATACCCTATCCAGGACTCTGTATACCCTATCCGGGACCCTGTATACCCTATCTGGGACCCTGTATACCCTATCTGGTGACTGTATACTGCTATCTGGGACTCTGTATACTGCTATCTGGGGCTCTGTATACTGCTATATGGTGACTGTATACTGCTATCTTGGGCTCTGTATACTACTATCTCAGGTTCTGTATACTGCTATATGGTGATTCTGTATACCCCTATCTGGTGACTCTGTATACTGCTATATGGTGACTCTGTATACTGCTATTTGGTGACTTTGTATACTGCTATATGGTGACAACTTTGGAGGGGGGGCACCGTGAGCCCCTATCTGGGACCCTGTATACCCTATCTGGTGACTGTATACCCTATCTGGGACCCTGTATACCCTATCTGGGTCCCTGTATACCCTATCTGGTGACTGTATACCCTATTGGGGACCCTGTATACCGTATCTGGGGCTCTGTATACCCTATCTGGGACCCTGTATACCCCTATCTGGTGACTGTATACCCTATCTGGGACCCTGTATACCCCTATCTGGTGCCTGTATACCCTATCCAGGACTCTGAATACCCTATATGGTGACTGTATACCCTATCTGGGACCCTGTATATCCTATCTGACTGTATACTGCTATCTGGGACTCTGTATACTACTATCTTGGGCTCTGTATACTGCTATGTGGTGATTCTGTATACCCCTATCTGGTGACTCTGTATATTGCTATATGGTGACTCTGTATACTGCTATTTGGTGACTTTGTATATTGCTATATGGTGACTCTGTGAGTGTATACTGCTATCTGGTGGCTCTATATACCCCTATCTGGTGACTCTGTATACTCCTATCTGGTGATGCTGTATACCACTATCTGGTGATGCTGTATACCCTATCTGGTGATGCTGGGCTGTATACTCCTGACACAAGGGGTGGAAACTATAAGGGGTGGGGCTTATGAAAAGTGGGAGTGGTCTGGTGCCCCCATCTTAAAATTTCACCAGCCGCCACTGTTCCGCCCAATGATCTTAAAGGAGATTTTTTTTTTTCAATTGCATTGTAGTGTAAATATGAGATCTGAGGTCTTTTTGACCCCAGATCTCATGCTTTTTTTCTATTACAAGGAATGTTTACATTTCTTGTAATAGGAATAAAAGTGACCCTTTTTTTTTTAAAGGACAGTATAAAAATAAAAAAATAAAAAGTAAAATAAAAAAAAAAAAAAATTAAAGCCCCCAATCACGCCATGCTCGCTCGCAGAAGTGAATGCATACGTAAGTCCGGCTGGCATATGAAAACGGTGTTAAAACCACACATGTGAGGTATTGCCACGATGGTTAGAGCAAGAACAATAATTCTAGCACTAGACTTCCTTTGTAACTCAAAATTAATAACCTGTAGAAATCTTTAAACTTTGCCGATGGAAATTTTTAAGTGCCAAAGTTTGTCGCCATTCCACGAGCGGGCAATTTTTAAGAAAGACATGTTGGGTATCAATTTACTCGGCGTAACATTATCTTTCACACTATATAAAACATTGGGCTAACTTTACTGTTGTCTTATTTTCTAATTCAAAAAAGTGAATTTTTTCCCCAAAAATTGCACTTTTAAGATTGTTGCGCAAATACGATGTGACATAAAGTATTGCAACAACCGCCATTTTATTCTCTAGGGTGTTAGAATATATATATATATATATATATATATATATATATATATATATATTGTTTGGGGGTTCTAAGTAATTTTCTAGCAAAAAAAAATATTTTAACTTGTAAACACTGAATCTCAGAAAGAGGCTCGGTCCTTAAGTGGGTAATACAGCTTTAACGTCTGAAATGGGAAGACAGAAAATAGACGGACCTAATGACTGTGGAAAACCATTTATTAACAAAAGGTTAGAATGTTTAATAATGACGATATCTGGAAAAGTAAAGGACAAGCTCAGCTTTGCTAACCTCCTTCCCCTTTTTCCTAGGCCCTTAACCAATCTAAGGCAGGCCATACCACGGGTTGAAGAAAAGAAAACTTTTTGATTCCCCTATCAACAGTCAGTGTTGATGGGGAATCCCTCCCACAGTGCTATTGTGGTCTGCCGTTGGGAAGCACGGGAGCCTTTCCAACCACCAAAATACAATGATCACTGCTGCCCGGCTAAAGTGCCAGTAGGGATTGGGCGAAAAAAACCTGACAGGCCGGTTATACTGAAGTCGATCAATGGATCAACTTCAGTACTGCCCATAGACTGATCAAAATTTGGCCAGTTCCTGCTGAACAAGCAGATATTCCATCCGTTTATGGCTGGCTTAACTCCCATCCAAGTGCTTACTTATCTCTTTCTAATCTCATTGCATTGATGGCAGTAATTTCCCATATGCTTGAATAGGCCATAACCTTTCTGTTGGAGTATGAGCCAGTGGCGGCTGGTGGGTATTTATTTTGGGGGGGGCGGCAAACAAGCACCCCCCCTCTGGGTGGCTGGCAGCGCAGCACTGGCACCAACACCCCCTTTCGGGAGGCCGGCGGTGCGCCGATGACAAACCCCCCAGCCCCCCTGCCGGCAGTCAGGCACCTACCTGGAGGTTTGCGGGCTGTGGTATCCTTTCCTCCTCTCACGGGGTGCAGGCGGTGGCTCCAGTGTCCGCTCCTCCTGCGGCCACTTCCTCTGTGTGTCTCCTCCCTGTTTCTCCTAAGCGCTAGGCATCCAATAGGATCGCCTGATGCTTTGGCCAATCGGGAAACAGGTCTCACGACCTGCCTCCTGGTTGGCGGGGGAGGAACTTTAGTGTGAAAATAGCGAAAATGCATTCGCTATCATCACACAACTGGGTGGGATCAGGACGCAGTACTGTGCACCCTGAGCCCACCCTATTTTGAAGCCTATTAGAGCCTCCGCCCCATTGGAATCCGTATTGTAGATCAGGGGGCCGTATGCATGCATAGGGGGGTGGCGTTCATACGCCCTCTATGGACGAGCCGCCACTGGCATGGACCCATTCAAAGCTATAAAGAGTTACTGTACAGGCAGTACAGGACAAGATTTTGGGAAACAAAAGGGTTTAAACATCAGTAGAACCTACCGTTGAAGAGGTCTGTAAGCACCTATATATGCGGAAAGGAGGTGAGATGAACCTTGCCCTTTAAAGCTGATCTAAACTCAATCGCTAAAAACACATATAACTTTTATCATATTAATGCAATTAATGAATACTACAAGCAGCCAAGCCAACTCACATTATGTAGGTATGGTCTACTATAGTGGTTCTCAACCCTGTCCTCAAGTACCCCCCACTGGCCATGTTTGCAGGTTTTCCTTTATCTTGCACAGGTGCTTTAAATCAGAGTCAATGACTTTGTATTTTGGACAGCTATTTTATCTAAGAGAAATTCTCAAAACACGGCCTGTTGAGGGTACCTAAGGACAGGGTTGAGAACCACTGGTCTACTGTAGTCACTATTGGGAATCCCATCGAGGGCAATGATGTGCAGCCATTGCTTGAGTGAAAACATGTAGGCAAGAAGTGGCTGACAAAAGATGGAGATCTGACACGCTGAGTAAAATAGTATGAAATAAGGTGAAAACAGCATTTTATGGAAAAAACGAATGTTTATCAAGCACGGTGCTTTAGTATATGAAATGTCAAGTTAAGAGTTTACATCTGCTTTAAAATACTGTCAATGAAAGTGTTGTTCTATTTTAAATACCACCTTCATCAAATATTGATATGTGGCAGTTCTAGGTAATATTGAAGAGCTCATTTTAATTAATGAATAATCTCTTGTTAGAATATTTCTTTTTGAAACTGCACTCCAACATTGGTTCAACCAAAACTCTAAACTGAATCGCTGTCACATGATGTGCCTGGGGGCCTGGCCTGGTTGGAGCCCTGGCTGAGGTTGCCATATGCCTTCTTACAGGGTTTTGCAGAGATGTGCTTTTCCCTTTTCCATTAGATGTCTAGAGCTGGGACGAACTCTGCACTCCAAGCTGTTGTTACATAAGTGTATCTGATGGAGCCTTGAGCGGCACCTGTAAATTTAGTTTGGGTCACATGCTGTACCTGTACTTGCTTTCTTCTTCTCCTTCTTACCTTAAACTTACACATTCTCGTTATATCCTTATCTAGTGTTAGCCTTGGTTCCATGTCCCTATTTTCTATATTACAGAGGTCTTCCCATACACAGCCTATGGTGAAATAACTGACACGTCCCTCTATTCAGCACTCCAACACTTTGTGAACAATTGTCCCACAATATAATGTTGCTTCTTCCCGACTGGCACCCATTTTTCTCACACTGTCTCTTTTGTGCACTGCAGTGTGCACTGTTAAGGTTGAGTGATTTTACAGACTTAGTCATTGATGTAGTATAGTAGTACCCAGCCCATCTCACACACTAAGAAACTACATAATGTAGTCTTTTTTGTAGAACTGTTGCCAACTCATTGTTGTGTTCCTCAAGCCATTTTTGACATTATCAGGCCAGGCCACCTTCTTTCATTGCTCTGTGGTCAAGTTCTGATGCTCATGTGCACATTGTAAGCACTTTTGTCTGTGGGCAAGGATCAGTATGGGCACCCTGAGCAGACTGCGGCCTTGCAGCCCCATACACTACAAACTGCAATGCTGAGACACCTTTCTATTGGAACCAGCATCATTTTTTTTCAGCAGTTTGAGCTACAGTTGCTCTTTTATTGGATCAGACTACATGGAACAGCCCTTCCTTCCCATGTGCATCAAAGAGCCTTAGCTGCCCATGACACCTGCCACAGGTTCACTGGTTTTCCTTCCTTGGACCACTTTTGACAGATCCTGACCAGTGCAGACCAGGAGCATCCCACAAGAGCTGCAGTTTTGCAGATGATCTGACCCAGTCATCCGGCCATTACAATTTGGCCTTTGTCAAAGTTGCTCAAATCCCTATCCTTGCCAATTTTTTTCTGCTTTCAGTGCATCACTTCAGGGGAAACATGTTCACTTGATGAATAACATATCTCACCCACTTTCATACACCATTGTGATGAGATAATCTATTTTATTCACTTTACCTGTCAGTAGTCACGAGTGAGTGATTGCTTTATATAGCACCAACAGTTTCGTGCCAACAGTGCTTTACAAAATTCAGGTAAACAGTACAGCTACAATGCAATTCAATGCAAGAAGAATGAGAGGGCCCTGCTCATTAGAGCTTACAATCCAAAATGAAGAGTCAAATGATAAAAAAAAAATTAACTGTGGGGAATGAGCCGAGAAGGGGGGGGGGGGGGGTGAGCTTTCTGAAGGGATGGGTTTTCAGGGAACACCTAAAGGTCGCTAGAGTGGGAAATAGTTGGACATATTTGGGTATGGAGTTCCAAAGGATGGTCCTATCAATCATTCACCTGTCCTCCATTTATAGATCCTGTTTCCCTCATAGTAACACTTTTATGAATGATGGAGGTAGGTGGAAAAGTCAGGCATAGTCAGGCACTCTTGACTAGAGCTTGTGACAGCCCCTTAGTTTTATTAACTCCTGCCGTATTGGTAAATTGTGGTGGCAGGAGTAGGGTAGGGGGCATGGAAATTAAGAGACTGTAATTTACTTAATGTACCTAGTGCTAATTTTGACGCATTTAGACTTTTAACGTAACTACTTCATCTCTTCAGTTGCTTTTTTGAGCAGTGGTCTATTTATGCAGACTGTGCAGGTACACAAGGGCATTCTGGACTTAGGGGCCTTTAAATACTAGATGTGAGTTTGAAGGGCTTTGGGATCCCTCCCATTGTCATACATACTGGGAAGCTGCTTATTGCTAGTGCAGCTTAAATGCTCTAACCATTCTCCTGGTTTTTGAAATCAAAGGGTTTGGTTTGTATGTAACACCTTTTCTAGCTGCCTGGCTGGCACTAAGACATGCAGAAAAATTCCTTTCCTCCTTAAAGGTGTGTTCACTGCCTGACCCCAGTTACATATTATGAACCATTACAGAGATTAGGATAATGCAACTCTATCTATCTATCTATCTATCTATCTATCTATCTATCTATCTATCTATCTATCTATCTATCTATCTATCTATCTATTCTATTCTATCCTATTCCTTGCCACACCCACGTGGCTCAAGAACATCTCCAAAGATGACTATTTATGACTTCTCAAGGGACCAATCCCCTTGAGAAAAAGGGAAGCACCATATCATTAGATGGGCTCCTTGTTTTTTAACTATCTCACTTTTCCACAGACACCCCCAGATCCCCCAACCTGCCAAGCTTCCATTATAATAAATGAGGTAAGAAACTTTCTTCTCGGCTTCAACCTTCTGGGAGGAACTCCCAGCAGCCCAGACAGCTCCTACCCTTGCAGCTACTCCCTGTTCCTTTACCATCAACCTCCGATTAGGTAGGGCCTCCTGCATCTACACTTACCTCTTAATTCTAACTATTTCCTGGGACTGTTTATCCCTACAGTAATGTAGCCATATTCCTTCAGGTCTGTCTGTTTATTAGTATACCCCTTTACCTTTTTTTTCTAGCAAAATTTTGCTTTTCTTATGCTGCCTGCTGTGTAGTGCCATGCACATATCTATCAGATACTGAAGGGTGGTGACTAGTGTGGGGATGGTGCATTCCTATTGTGCATGTGTGGAAGTTGCATCATCACTAGCACCCCATCAATGAAAGAGACAAGAACTTGTGTGTTTTCTCACTAGTAATTTGCATTACTCCTCAGTTTTCCTAGAAAAATTAGACTTTGCCCAGTGTCATTGCTTGTTAAGAGCTACTGCATGAGAAGTGTTTGTGAAGTGCCTCACCTCATAGCCAATCACCCTACTCTACATTGCCCTGATGCCAGCAGTGTCAGATTAGGCAGAACTGTTTGAATTCATGCTTCTTTGTTTATGATCAAAGGATGGTTAACACTAACTACATTTCTACTGATAAGAATGATGCTAGGTAAAGGCTGCCCTGGCAGAAAAGCCTCTGCAATACTATTAGTACCTTTTTATTTATGACCTAAGGGCAATTTTTTGCTAGAGAATATGTTTCTATTTCTTATACAGAATAATCACTTCAGAGACAAGCAGGCGCACATTTGTATCACTGTCAGTGTGATTAAAATCTAGGGAAAAAATTCAGCATCATGCTGTCCCAGAAGTTTTCCATGGGCATTCATCAGCTCTATCTGAGATACAGTAGCTCTCCAAAGCTAGCTCAGCAGTCCTGAATGCCATAAATTTCAGTGTGCAAGGGGAGTTTGTTGAAATTAATACACGGTTATACTATAGGAGTACCAAATGCAAATGATGACAAAGGAACTGATCCAAGAAGTTTATGGGCACCTAGTTCATATTCTTTAAATGGTTTCAAAACACATACATTTATTCATGTGATTGACATGATGGTTTTTAATCAACTATACTGCTAACTGTACAAAACAGCAAAGAAACTTAATCTCAGATAAAAGGACCTTGCAAACTATGATTGGATCATTTATTTATTGGTGACAGTATTGCACAGTGATGGCATTATTTTTGAGTGTGGCTTCGATATAAAACCCTTAACCTTTGGAATCAATTACTAAAAATGGAAAACAGCCCAGGAGGTACCAAGCTAGCATGTTTGTCCTATATATTAAAAGCAAGTTTTGTTGATATTATCCAGCTCCAGTCTCATAGTCTACAATGCTTGCCCTACATAATCATATTAGTAAATAAGGAGAGAGAGGCCTGGCGAAGGTGAGGTCCTGCAGTCAAGTTCTGATTAATTTTTTATAGTACAGGTCCTTCTTTTTACTGCGTTGAGGCTGTATGGATATTGTATAAGCTGTTTAAAAAATAGCTTTTCATTAAAGGAAACCTGTACTTATAGTACATATAGCAATCTTTAAGTTGCTATTGCTCATCTCTTTCTGAAAATGCTCTCTGCCTGTCTGTCTCTGGGTTCAATACTTTCTGAAATACGGTCACAGAACAAAGGTGGAGTTGGGTCAGAGTGAAGTACGAATTTGCATTAAAGGTAAGCTACTCAGAAAGTACTGAAGCCACTGGATCACCATAAGAGACAGATATATAGAATTGTTATTATTAGCAAAGGCAGCCCATGCATTTAGCAGTACAGGTTTCCCTTCAAACTTCATAAAACCACTATACAGCATATACCAGATTTTATATCACAGGTTACTTGCCTATTGAGGGTAGAGTAACAATCCTGATAGCCCGCTCCCCCATCAAGGTACTCTCATCAATCCATGCTCTCTCGCCACCTTCTCACTGCAGCAGTCAAGTAAGCTCCTGTGTCGGAGTTTCCCGTCTGGATGATATCACTGCCTTGCTCATGTGACAGTGTTCATGTCTGGCATAAAGTCTTTCATAAC
>BLSH010333604.1:229836-240985 GCA_018402905.1 Glandirana rugosa | reverse complement strand
TGTTATTTTAGTTTAAAAAAGCTTTTAAGTTATTTCCCTGCCCCCATTTCTTTGTAGGGCACTTGTTCGATCCTTACCCCCATTTTCCTTCCTTTTGCAGACCTCTAGGACTTTCCAGGACTTTGCTACAGCCATTTTTGTGCCTAAAAGTTTGGATCCCTATTGATTTCAATGGGGTTCAGGGTCCGGGTCAAAGTTCGGGTCCTATCCGGACCCGAACCCGGACTTTGTCCCGAACTAGCAGAACCCGAACTTCCAGAGGTTTGATCAACTCTACTGGTGACTGCAGAAAATCATAGAGGAACCAAGTTCCTCATGACTTCCTTCCCCTTTTGTATTGCCACATAAGTCAAGAGCCATCTACAGAGGGGAGTATGGACCACACCTGCCAACAAGCTGCCCATTGCAGTAACAGTGAAGCCTTTTCTAAAGTTTAGGCAGTGTCCAAGCCTGCCCACAGCCTAAACTTAGAATACCTTTGCCCCTAATGTCATTTTTTTACCTGAATTACTGTATTACTACTGTACTGAGCAGTTGAAGACCCTTTCAAATAGTTCCACTTCAATTCATCTGCATTTGTCTAGAGGATTCCGGAAGGTACTGTTTGTAGCTTTTTCCTAAAAGTTGCATTGAATTCACAAGATTTAACAGGATGCAATATTATAACTCAGATGAATTAGGGTGACTCTACCTATTTGCATAACAGAATGACATTTTTCCATCTAATGTTGTAACTATCAAGGACTGTAGAAACCTGGGAAAAATGGAAAATGATTCTAAATCAACACCAAATCCTAATTTCAAGAAAGGCTTTGTATAACCTCAATGCTTCTATTTTGATTGGATGTATAGCTATCAGGCTAAACTCTTTTTGTAGATTGTCTTTTGTGCTCCTGGAGCCAAGTACATGCAAATCCAACATGTGTCTTTTTCTAGCTGAAATATTACAGCAGGTTCCCATTATCTCTCCCAAAAATCATAGTATAGGAGGAAATCTCAATGGATAAATAAACTGTAATTGTGCATTCAACCAATTTACCAATTGCCTTATGAATAGTATGCAATTCATCATTATTTTTGCCTTTTCCAATGTATATAAAAGTTAAATGAGGGCATAACATGATGGATTGCAGGCAGTGTTGCCTTGAAGAAGGTACAGTGCTGTTAGAAACTTCTGAATCTCATGCAACATCCAGCTGAAAGAGGCCAGCTGATCAGAATGTGACAATGTGGGACAACCATAGGCATAGGTTTTTATTTCTTGTTGAGCAGTTCTTTACCATTCATTTGGCCTAACTTACTTTAATGAGTGTGAAGATAGACACGTTACTTCCAGATGCTTGTTTGCTGACCTCATGTGACATCTAATGTTGAAAATGTATTTTTCCATTAGCACAGCCAACCTGTGCACTATCATTCCCAAAATAAGTCATCTGCTTTGACAAAAAAAAAAAAATGGAATCTGGTTTCTCTGCAGAGCTGCACCAGATTTTGCACGCTCCAGTTTTAGTAAATCAACCCCAATATTCTGTTACTGCCTGTTTTGCAGCTAGCAGTTACAGTTTAAAAGAGCTGTGTGTGTCAGGGTTTCTTGCTGAGCAACTTAGGCTTAGGCTAATGTAGGCAATCATTAATCCATTGCTTGGTAATTCCCCTCTTCAATGCATGGATGGGAGCCAAGATTTATGCAAACCCTTCAACAATCCTTTAGTCATTTTTTTCTTCTTATCCAGAGAGGTCCCTAAGCTTTTTCACTGTGTTTAAAATTCTGTTGGGCTTTACCCTCTCACGGGCCATAAAATGGCCTAAGTACTCCATATAAGGCTGCAGAAGCTGAAATTTTATAGACATTTGCATCAGTGATGAACCAGATGCTTAAAGTGATTGTAAAGTTTCGTTTTTCTTTTCCTATAAAATAATAAACATGTTATATTTACCTGCTCTGTTGTAGTGGATTTGCACAGAGCAGCCCAGATCCTCCTCTTCTCGGTCCCTCTTCTGTGATCCTGGCCCCTCCCTCCTGTTCAGTGCCCCCACAGCAAGCAGCTTGCTGTGGGGGCACCCAAGCTGAGTCACAGCTCCCTGTGTCCATTCAGACATGGACCCCAGATCCGGTCCCACTCCCTCTCTCTCCTGATTGGCTAGCTGACTTTGATTGACAGCAGCAGCAGCCAACGGCACTGCTGCTGTGTCTCAGCCAATCAGGGAGGGAGAATCTCGGACAGCTGAGACACTCGTGGACATTGCTGGACAGAGAGGGACCTCAGGTAAGTGTTAGGGGGGCTGAGGGGGGCTGCTGCACAGAGAAGGATTTTTATCCTAATACATAGAATGCATTAAGATAAAAAACGTTCTGTCTTTACAACCCCTTCCATGGGTATGCTAGTTGCATCTTAAGCATGTGGGAGATAATGATCATTTAGGCTTATTAGCATTTTATTGAAAATATTGTTTTCTGGGTCAGGGTGCTCTTGAGGGTGGCTCAGGCATTGGAAATGTATTGCTAGTTTATAGCTTCAACTGACAAGTGTATGCCAACTTTGCATGTCACAAGCTTTACTGCAGGTACTATTGTTCTAGGCAGCTTGACAGAACCTGCTTCACTACTTGAATGAGGAACATGTTTAAAGTCACTGGCTTGACCAATATCCTTGCGCCATGAAAGTCTGCAGATTGAAGTGAATTGGTGTTTTGGGCTGGGCACCTAATACACATTAACTGTTTGCAGCTGCAAGAACCTGGGCTCTTGTATACATTATAGAAATATAGGGGAGAATTTACTAAGACAGAAGAAGCCAAAATCTTGAGCAGCTGTGTATGGCAACCAATCGGCTGTAAACCCTCACAAATACCCAGCGAAATGACTGGCCTCAGATGATACAGAGAGATTAAACAAATCCTCCTACATAAGTTGTACCCGGCTATCTGCAGTCCTCTTTCTTCTACAGTGTTCCAAAACACACATTTTGCACAGCATCTCTCAGTAGAAGAATGTGTGTGTGTGTGTGGGGGGGGGGGGGGATTCGACATCACACACATTGCAGAGCTGAGTGTAATCTCATAGCTGATTGGAGGAAAATTACACCCCTCCCTTCACAGGCTCAGAGAAACAGATAAAAGAGTTGAGGGTATGAGTTATCTTCTGTGTGTTGGGGAGAAGTGGGGTGGGGGGGGGGGTGTTGCCCAGGAGGCTGAGGTGTCTGCTTAATCTACTGGGCCTTGGATCTTAAGATATTAAGAGTGAATCATGCAGATAGCAGGGAGAAGAGAAATCAGAGAGGAACCTTTGCATTCGGGTTGCTTTGTTCATTTTTCATGTCTGAGGTTTACAACCATTTTAACTGAACAGGATGAAGCTTAAAGCTGATTGGACACTAGGCACAACTGCTCCAGATTCCGTCACCTCCAGTTTTAGCAAATTACCCAGAAAGAGTTATAGCCCTAGTGGAAACTACTGATATGGCTGCCAAAATTGTTGAAATGTGAAACTTCACTCAGACCACCACCCAACTACATATATATCATTGTTTGCAGCACAGTAACTTAGTGGTTAGCACTTCCGCCTTGCAGTGCTAAGGTCGATGACTTGAATCCCAACCATGACCCTACCTGCATGAAGTTTGCTTGCATGGGTTTCCTCCCACACACAAAATGCATGTTGGTAAGTTAATTGGCTGTCTAAATTGGTCCTCGTATATATGTGAGGTAGGGACCTTAGATTGTTATATAAATACCTTTAATAATTTACATCACTGACCATGCATGACATACTCCAATATACTGCTGATCTGCAGATTAAATAAGGGTCAACTAGCTTGCCGGATGCAGTCATGAGTCTCACTGGACTTGGTCATGGTTTATCCATCACCTGGGAGGTCCTCAAAGGATGATGTGATTTTCTCTATGGGTTCATGACCCTAAGCACATAGCAAACAGCATGCAGCTTTGGCAGGATCCTATACATAACATTTACTGACTGCTGTGACGGCACAGCACACAACTCCCTTTCTTTAATGTGTTTGCCCTGGTTACTAAGCAACTAGGAGCACTTTAGGACCACAAAAATGCTTTGCAGATTCTTATTGCTTCCTTGAGTTTGTGTCACATCTGAAAGTAAAGAGTAGAATGAGAAGTTCCCTTTGCCTCTTAATTGCACTGGATTCCCTTGGTCATGTCATCATCAGACTTTTTGCATTGGCACAATGTCTGATATCTTCATAACCTAGAAAACATACAACACGGTGAAGACCTTTAAATACGATAATCTGCAAGCTCACGGGAGAGATTAAATGAACATTAATAGGATGGAAAGCTTTCATTGATGTAGAATAAAACCTCTACTTGTACCGTTGCAAACAAAGGGACATCTTTTCACATCACTTTTACATATTTTAATGCACTGGCTCTGTTATTTTAAAGTTTGGTATATTCTTAATAGCTACTGAATGCATTGCTGAATGTATGAAGTCTCATGTTTTACTTCTATTGGGGTTTAGGTGCAAACATGCTGATTTGTAATGCTCAAGATTAATTTTATTCAACATATGTTTATTCAACATTTATACATAATATATGTTTTTACAGTAACCACGAAGCAAGGTTTCTGTGTTCTGACTGTCTAACAGCCTGGAAACTGTGCATTGTAAGGTCCACTGAAATACATTAAAATTTGCCAAGAGGAAATATTTTAAATGTAACATCTATTTAGCTACCAGCTATTATTATTCAAGTAGTCTTGCACAATTGTTCCTGCCACCAATTACCTTAGTCAATCAATATGCAGTATATTAATTAATATAATATATATATATATATGTATATATATATATATTTATATATATTTGTAAATAACAAATTTAGGGCTATGTCAGCTCCCATCCACTGTGCACAAAGGGTTGGTCTCAGATCTTGAAAATCATCCCCAATCAGTTTCTTGTCTCTTGGTGCTATATAATGGATTTCTAGAAATGAGACAGACAACCCTTCACTACCATATTCTGCAGTCTATAAGAGGCTTTTCTATGCATAGGGGACATTTCGTCAAAGACATGTTCAGTGCATGGGATACATTGCCAAGGATATAGCAATTGAATAAACTACTGCATGAGGAATCCTGCGTGGGAAATGTTAACCACATGAAATATCCTGTCTGGCAGTGAACACATTTTTTTCTGCCAAAGATGCAATGACAGCATAGGGCATGCTGACAGGGTTATGAAGACCATAGGAAGTTTTCAATCATATGACTACATGGGTCAACTTGCTGGGGACCTGGTAACTGAATCAAGCGCCCTGACAGAAACAGAATTGACATGGGACACCAAAACAGGGACATAGTAACCACATGGACACCTTGCCAAGAATGTGGAATTTGCATGGGTCAACCTATGAGGTTGACATAACATACTTTGGGTGTAAAGGAGTTTTGTTCAAAACTTATTTAAAAGAGTTCCATGTTCATAGCATGTCCCACACACTATGGACATAGAAAAGAATCACACCCCTTTAATATAATCACATTTTGTTGCTTTGCAACCTGAAATGAAGACAGACACAGTTTTTGTTTTAACCAGCTGTATTTACTAGCGTAACTTATAAAATCCAAGTGAAAGATATAACACCAACCTTTAGTCTGTTGGGATATGTCTCTACTAACTTTGCACATGTAGTCTTTGTAATATTTGCCCAGTCTTCTTTGCAGAACTGCTCAACATCAGTTAAATTTGATGGTACTGTTTGTGGACTGCAGTCTTCAAGTCATTCCGCAGATTTTCAATGTGGTTCAAGTCTGGACTCTGACTAAGCCATGCAAGGACATTCACATTTCTCTCTTTCAACCACCATGTGGGCATTTTAGCTGTGTGCTTTGGGTCATTGTTATGTTGGAAGGTAAACCTCCTTCACATTGACAACTTTTTGGCAGAAGGCAACAGATTTTCCTCAAGAATGTGATGGTATTTTGCCCCATCCATAGTTCTTCTATTCTGACAAGTGCTCCAGTCCCCTGCTGCAGAGAAACACCCTCAAACCAGGATATTAACAAAGTCTACATGTGCAAAGTCAGTAGAGACATATCCCAACAGACTAAAGGCTGTAATTAAAGCAAAATGTGGTCCAACAATACACTGACATATGGGGGTGATCCTTTTTCCAACTCAGTGATTCTTTTTTTGATAAAACAAATACTTTGTCTTCATTTCAGACTGCAAAGCAAGAGAATGTGACTATTTTAAAGGGGGTGATTCCTTTCTATATCCACTCTATGTTCCTGCACAGAGAGAATGTCCATTCCTAAAAAGAACAGCTTTGTTTCAGCCATATCTTATATTAATCTTATTCTCTACAACAGATTTCCATAAGCTGCTTTCAATTCTGATGAAGCTATTAACTGTCTTTTTATATATCCTTCTTGTTGGATGAGATGTCTTTAAGGTTTTAAAAATAAACAGCAATTTAAAAAAGTTAAAAATATAAATAGCGGAAACAATTAAAGTACGTCAATTGTATTTAAATATGTGGATATATAAACACCAAGCATCAATAGCGTCATAAGCATTACGTCCATTTTCTGACACCGTTTTCGAGAATTTCTTACTTGAATTATTACATGTGTGAGGGATGGATGGATAGTAGTGTTTTTTTTAATATATGCTTATAAATTAGTTATCTTTTATAGAAACTTTTTCTGACTTCTTCAAATGGTGCAGTGAATAAGGTAAGTCTTTACCAGCCCAGTGGGCCTGGGAGCTGCTACATCACATTCTTTGGGATAAAAAAGGTCACAAAAAACCTTGCCAGCACGGAAATGGTTTTAAAAAATGGATAATGTTTTAGAACCCCATTCTTGACCAACCTTCCAGGTGATGACACTAAAATGCCTCTGATGATGTAATTTATAACAAAATGCGCTGTAAGGAGCTGGAAGCCATGATGTCACTACACACGAGCATGTATCTGTGAGGATTCTAGAAATTGTAGTTTTACAAGCATTTCTATGTACAGCATTCAAGTGTTTTTAAGCGATTTTAAGTAAAGCATATGCCGGATTTACACTATTGGAAACAGTCTCTTTGCTTTTTTATGAGGGTCACAATCTCCCTGGTAGGCCACAGAGTGGTTGGGGGAGCACACATGGTGTTTGTTTTATGCTTCTTGAACCCAATGAGGAGGACTACACTTCTCTTTGCATTTTTACTGGCACAGTATGAACTCACTGGTGGTATTTACTCTGTTGACATTGTGGACTTTATTGTTTTAAAGATTTTATTTCCCTTATTGGAAGCACTGCACTTTTTTATTTAATTGAAGAATGCCCATAGCATGCTGGTCCAGCTATGGATAGGATACTAGCCTTATATTTGGACAATAGTCCTCTGGTGGTGGTGAACTGCTGTGCACCTAATGCTGCACTAAAATATTCTGAAGGTCAGAAAGCAAGCCTAAGATCACGCAGCTTATTAAATTAGAGTGTTCAGGGGAAGAATTATTAAACTCTGGCTGGGTCAGTGTTACAACAGCTCAAAACCACCAGCAGCTGGATTGGGAACAATCTGCTTGCTTGTAGAAATCATTAAAAATGATATACGACTTACATACTTTTTTTATTTAGCCACTACACAAGATTGACACCTTAATTGTTGATCTTCGCTCATCTTTTCTTTCTCCTCCATGCCACATCTAAAATAATTCTTCACTTTATGGGGTTAAACTTGATTGTAGATAAATGTAACACGTTACCCTGGATACTCGCATATAGCTATTTCTTGCCATGCTCTCTCAATTCTATCTTTTTATTTTATTCCAAGGCTTTCTTGGTATAAACACAAATCACATTTATTAAATATTTCTTCATAACACTTTGGAGAGATGCTAATCTGATATTCTCAGCTTCCCAATGTGAATATTGTGAAGGCAGGTTATATACTACTTTTTACTATCTTTAGTTAAGTGTGTTTAGCCAATGTTTAAAGTGGTTCTAAAGGCCATATGTTTGTTTACCTTAAAGCATTCTCTGCATCAAGGTAAAAAATCTTCTGTGTGCAGCTCCCCACCCCTGCCCATCCCCCCCCCCCCTTATACTTACCTGAGACCAATCTTGATCCAGTTCAAGAACAGAGGCTCTCTCCACTCTCTCTCCTCACTGCCCATGGAGGCAGCAGCAGGAGCCATTGGCTCCTGCTGCTGTCGGTCACAGCCTGTGAGGGGAGAGCAGAGGGAAGGACCATGCCACGCTCTGTGTGTCTATGGACATGCACAGCATGGCTCGGGATCGAGCCCGCATGAGTGCTCCCATAGCAAGCGGCAGGGAAGGGGATAGGAGCAAGGAGCATTGGCAGGGAACCCCAGAAAAGGAGGGTTGGGGCTGCCCTGTGCAAAACTATTGCCCGCTTTGTTATTTTTACTTACAGGTAAGCCTATAATAAGGCTTACCTGTAGGTAAAATGAATATCTCCTAAATGTGCACTGTTTAGGAGATATGCACCTTGCATGCAGCCACTGATGACCCCGGCGCATGCACTCTGAAAGTCAGGCATATCGTGCCAGACCTTCAGAGCTTCTTCTTGCAGGAACCGAGGGCTCCCGTGCACATGCACAGGTGTGATGTCATCGCGGCTCTGGCCACTCACAGCATCGGAGCTCGCGAACCGGGAAGAAAGGCTGGGGGGAGATGTCAGCCCTCTTAGCAGTGACCGGGTGCTGCTGGAAGAGCTTAGTTGTAAGGTAAGTATTTCATAACGTGCTAGTATACAATGCACATTCTGCAGCGGTTTACTACCACTTTAAGGGTTTGTGAAGCAACATGTCTACCCAAAGAAGATGTTTCAGGCTTAGATTGAAGTTGGTTGATTGAATTGGTGGTTGCTCATCCAAGTCTTGATTGCAGTCTTGCATGCAGACAGCCACTAGAGCAGGGATCTCCAAACTACAGCCCCCCAGCTGTTGCGGAAGTACATGTCCCATAAGGCATTGTAAAACTCTGACATTCACAGATGACCAGGCATGATGGGAATTGTAGTTCCTGAACAACTGGAGGGCCATAGTTTGGAGACCCCCTGCACTAAAGGTAGAAATCTCCTGACCCATGTATTCAAAAACATCAGGAAATATGACACAGAAAGAAAATACATTAAACTACATAAAAAAATGATTTTAAGATAAATGCATTGTGAATGAAAAGCATTCACTCAATACTTTCCTTAGTACCAAATGAGTACACTAATCATCAGCAACAATAATCAGGTTTGCTGCAGCATTCAAATGCTTTTCAAATGGTAATGGGAGGGGGTTTAATGTTGCATGGTGGTATTCTGGTCTCTTGGCTGGATCTCCTTTTGGAATATACCTTTGGAGTCCAAGTACTGGAATGCTGTTTGTCTTCAAGCACCAGGCACAGCAAGTTTGTTGAAGCAGAGGCAGAGTGATCTCCTGTCCGACAGTCACAGCAGAGTCCCAGCTTGACAGAGGCTAATTTTGAGTGACTCAGCAATGTGTTATGGAGTAATTTGGTTATTAAATAATACTGGGCTAATATTTATTAATTAGACCCGTTTCACACTGAGGCGCTTTACAGGCATTATTTAGCTAAAAATAGCGCCTGCAAAGCACCTCTTAATGAAAGTCAGTATATCCTTTCACACTGGGGCGGCGCGCTTCCAAAAAGCAGCATTTTTGGGGCGGTGCAGGAGCGATGTATACACCGTTCCTCAACCACTCCTGGCCATTGAAATGAATGGGCAGCGCTTCTTAAGCGGCTGTAAACTGCTCCGGAAGTGCCACGTGTCGGTACTTTTAACCACTTCTTAGGGGTTAAAAGCGCCCCGCTGTTGCCCGAGTAGCGGCACGAAAGCGCTGCTATAACAGTGGTAAAACACCACTAAACTAGCTACGCTTTACCGCTGACGCTCGGGCGGCCCTGTGTAAAAGGGCTCATTTTTCTCCACTGACACCACTAATTTGGGCTAATTTTTACCCACTGACAGGGGCTCATTTTTTACGACTGACAAAAGTGATGTTGGGCCTATTTTTACTTACTGATACGAAAGATTGTGGTTCATTTTTACCCACTCACACCAATGATTGGGACTTATTTTTACTCACTGACAGCAATAATTGTGACTCATTTTACCTATTAACTCTGATGACACTGACTACCTACCTGCTGTACTTTCTGGGCCACTGTAGAAAGCCTGAGGTCTGACAGACTGACTCATGTCATTTATACAACTAACCACTTCAGTCCCGGAAGGATTTCCCACTTTAGTACCAGAGCACTTTTTTCAATTTGGCACTGTGCTGCTTTAACTGGTAATTGCGCGGTCATGCAATGCTGTACCCAAACAAAATGTACATCCTTTTTTTCCCACAAATAGACCTTTCTTTTGGAGGTATTTGTTCACCTCTGCACTTTTTATTTTTTGCGATATAAACAAAAAAGAAGGAAAATTTTGAAATAAAATTATATTTTCTACTTTTTGTTATTAGAGAAATACAATAAACTAAATTTTAGTTATACATTTTTGCCAAAATGCATTCAGCCACATGTCTTGGGTAAAAAAAAAAAGTCAATTAGCGTATATTTATTGGTTTGCGCAAAAGTTATAGCGTCTACAAACTAGGGTACATTTTCTGGAATTTATGCAGCTTTTATTTTATGACTGCCTATCTCATTTCCTGAGGTGCTATAATGGAAAGGCAGTACAACCCCCCTTCCCCCAAATTACCCCACTTTGGAAAGTAGACACCCAAGGAATTAGCTGAGAGGCATGTTGAACCCATTAATTATTTTATTTTTTTGTTACAAGTGATTGAAAAATGACAAACAAAAATGTACACAAAGTTGTCACTGAAATTATATATATTGCTCACACATGCCATGGGTATGTGTGGAATTACACCACAAAATACATTCTGCTGCTTCTCCTGAGTATGGGGATACCCCATGTGTGAGACTTTTTGGGAGCCTATCTGTGTACGGGACCCCAAAAACCAATCACCACCTTCAGGATTTCTAAGGGCAAAAATGTATGCCTTCACCCCACAATACCTATCACAGTTGCGGAGGCCATGAAACGCCCAGATAGCAAACCCCCCCCCCCCTAATGACCCCATTTTGGAAAGCAGACACCCCAAGCTATTTGCACATGTAAAA
>BLSH010333604.1:175376-187540 GCA_018402905.1 Glandirana rugosa | reverse complement strand
GGAACGTCCTAATTTTTTTTTGTGTTGTTGTCACAAATGATGGCGAAATTGTCAGGAAACTTCTCCTAGTTCCTTGTTTACCAAAGTCTTAAGTTCTTGTTCTGTATATGGGTATTTATTATGGACATTTTTTAGGACCTTCCAGTGTTTTGTCTGTGGTGACTAATTCGTCATGAATGATTTCCGTCCACATAACAGGTCATCTACGGTTCCCATACGTAGACCTATTTCTTCCAAACTTTTGGAGTGTTTCTGTTATTTTCCATTTGTCAACGTCGATTAGTAATGTAATTAGGTACCATGAGATCCTTAAGTAACACTACATAATTTACAAATCGACATTTTGTTTTAAACTTGGAGGGATCGGGGGGATTGGGTTGATTTGGATCTTGGGGGAGGGGGGTGGGTGTTCGAATCAATGGGATGTAGGGTAACTAAGCTTGTGGGTGGGGGGAGGGGGTTCTAGGTTTAGTTGGGTTAGGGGGGCTAGGGAGGTTCAAATTTTGTTTTACAGCTAAACATTTAATACATCACAATGAATTCCTAGAGTACCATGGATTAATGTAATGATTAGCTGCAACTGTTTACCTTTTATTGTCTTTGTGAGGTTTTCAAACCTTCTTTATCCAGATGCATACCCTTGGCATCTACTGGACAATACACCTGCCTTTAGTAAGTACTGCTTAATCAGTGGTGTCTGTTTTGTGACCTTCCAGGATTTTTTACAGGTATTATTTATGGGTATATGTCTTGTTCTTGAATTCTGAAACCATTTGTTCCTTGATCCTCTTCAAAGGACTGTTAAAGCGGTAGTAAACACTGTTGTTGTGTTTTTTTTTAATCCTGCAAGGCAATGGCATAATGTGCTAGTATGCGTCGCATACTAGCACATTATGTGAAACTTACCTTAAAACAAAGCCCCCCAGCAATGCGCTGTCGTCACTCCCTTGTCATTCCCACGCATGCGCCGGAGTCGCCGTTCATGGCACAGGACTCTGAAGGAAGGGCGTGGCATGGCCTTCCTTCAGAGTGCATGCACCAGTGATGTCACCGGCTGCATCAAAGGTAAATATCTCCTAAACAGTGCACATTTAGGAGATATTTACTGTACCTTTAGGTCAGCTCGCTATAAGCTTACCTATAGGTAAAAGTCATGCATCAGAGTTTACTCCCACTTTGCTTGTCTCCATCTAAAACGTGGGCTCATCTTTGTTTCTGCCTTTTTGCCTCCTGCCTGCCTTCATTTTAAAAATAAAAAAAAAATAAACAAAACACCCGCGCTGTATCAATGTGTAAATAAGGTGTTATAGAGACTGCTGCTGTTCAAAAAGTACTTTTGAGCTCTTTTAGATCCATATATTAAATTACTCACAGCACTGTGCCCTTAACATATTCTCTGTGAATGATGTATCCCTTTTAGCTGATAGACTGTGTCAATAATATAAAAAGAAAACATTACCCTATGTGCAATAATAGCATAAATTCCAACAATATTTTGCTTACACTTCATTAAACCAGATCAAGACATCCACATGAATTATAAGAAAACAGTCCAATAATAATACATCCAAATGTGCAACAATGCAGTGATCCGTGACCCCAATGCTCCCACACTCACCAGAGCTTGTGGATCCCTAGCCTTAAAGTGTTACTAAACCCAGGACCCTGCATTCACTATACCTGGTCTCCCACAGTACACAGAACATGGAAATGCAATAGTTGTAGTAAATATAAACTGCTAATTACCTTTTCTCATCAGCAGTATACAGCAGTCTTGTGACTTCTATTAGTGTCTGGTTAAAGCTTGTAGGAGGAGTTTCTCCTTTGTCTGTCCTATGAGGCTGCAGGACCTCGACCCTCTGTATGGACAGTGCTGATTAGCCCTGTGCCGATCAGATGCACTCTACTAAGAGGAGAAAAAAAACTCTCTAGCAATACACACCAAACTGAGCATGTGCAGAGTGCCTCCAAGGCTCTGTTCTATCAGCAGATGGATTTGGGACAGTAAAAGAAGGGGAGGATATGAGAAGACAGGATCATACAGCCTTATTACACAGTGCAAAGGATTAACCCCTTAGGTTCCACACTTTAAAGCCAAAGGGTCTGCCTCATTTCTGAATACACACCCCCCCCCCCCCCAGGTCTTTGGGTGTAGTTATGCTCCTTTGCTGTATAATATCCATTCCACCATTAAATACTGCTCCTCCACTCAATGTATATCAGAGGGGCAGAAGAGGGAAATAAACCATAGTGCAGTAAGGTTTAAAGATGATTAGAATACCAAACAGTATTCCATTGCACTCACTTGCATACAACAGTCAAAGGCATAGAAGACCCAGAAGCTCTACCACTGTGTCTTGCCCTTACTTTTTGCTTTCATTATATTTATCTACTGTCTGCGCTGACATTTGGCTTGTTTCTTGTTCATATTTGTCTCTCTCCATCCTAGCCTGCCCTTTTCTCTGTTCCATGATTTGATGCTGTATTCTCATTCTGTTTTCACTAGTCTTTTTGTCATTGTTTAGGCACCATTACTTGCTCTGGAAAAGACCAGTCATAGTAATAGATGTGCTTAGATGACAGCTTTCTTCCACTTTTTTAAGGGCCCTTTTGTTTGACCAAAACCTTAGACTGAGCCATCTGGTACGGGACAAGTCATTAGGTTGTGTTTGTAACTTTCAGCCTAAGTATAGAGATTTGTAAATTTCTAAATTTACAGTCACATTGAAGGCTTAAGAGTCTTTTCACACTGGGGCCACCCGTGCATTAGCACTTTTTGGTACGAAGCATGTAAGGGCCGAGGCATTGTCATGACAGTCTTCCTCCACTTCCAAGATGGAGTCGGCCCTGTTTGTGTGACACCTCCTGATCGTATTCTGGCTATGGTTCGTACCAGTCTCACCTCACCTTTGGGAGATAAGATCCTTGCTGCTCTGATCCATGCTCCTCCTGAGAAAACTTGTGACCGCTACTTTGTCTCTGAGAGTCTCTGTACTGCTGTGCTCCAGACTTACCATTCTCCCAAGGCTGCTGGTCACCCAGGGAAGTATCAACTCATTTGGGTTATTTCCCAACAGTTCTGGTGGCCTAGTCTCCGCACTGAGGTAGCCAACTTTGTAGCAGCCTGTTCTGTGTGTGCTCAAAACAAAACACTGCAACATCTTCCACTTGATTTTCTACAATCCATATCCAATGGAGAGCGGCCTTGGACCCACCTTTCTATGGATTTTATTGTGGAATTACCAAACTCTCAGGGTAAGACAGTTATCCTTATGGTGGTTGACCGATTCTCAAAGATGTCACATTGTATTCCACTTAAGAAGTTGCCCCTGTCTAAGGAGCTGGCATCCATTTTTGCTTGGGAAATCTTTCATTTACATGAGCTTCCCAAGGTGATTATCTCAGACAGGGGTAGCCAGTTTGTGTCCAGATTTTGGCAAACCTTTTGTGCATAGTTGAGAATTCAGCTTTCCTTCTCTTCTGCGTATCACCCGCAGTCCAATGGGGCTGCAGAACGAGCCAACCAGTCCTTGGAACAGTTTTTATGTTGCTATATTTCTAACTGCCATAACAACTGGTCTGACCTGTTACTTTGCTCACAATAGTGCCGTCAATACGGCCTCCTGATTGTCTCCATTTATGGCGAACTATGGTTTCCAACCAGCCATGTTGCCTGACTCATTTGTATGTCAGAAAATTCCTGCATTGGAGGAGCATCTCCGTGGTCTTCACTCCACTTGGGTACAGGTCCGGGAATCTTTGCGATGTGCCAATGATAGTTACAGACTCCATGCTGACCGCAGATGCCTACCTGCACCTTCTTACCAAGTAGGGGAGAGGGTCTGGCTGTCTTCTCGCAACCTCCGACTCCGTGTTCCCTCACTGAAGCTGGCACCACGGTTTATTGGGCCTTTCCATATTCTCCACAAGATCAACCCAGCGGCTTACACTTTAGACCTGCCTTCTAATATGCGAATTGCGAATGTATTCCATGTCTCGTTGTTAAAACCTTTGGTATGCTACTGCTTCACCACCTCCGTACCACATCCTCATCCTGTTCAGGTTGAGAACCAAGAGAAGTATAAATACAATCTATCATTGACTTCCATAGGTTCCGTGGGCACATACGGTACCTGGTTCATTGGAAAGGGTATGGTCCGGAGGAGCATTCTTGGGTCTAATCCTCAGACATACATGCTCCTTTTCTCCTCTGTGCTCTCCATAGACGTTTTCCCCTCAAACCTGGTAGCCCCCCGAGGGGTAGGGTAATTGAGTAGGGGGTACTGTCAGCGCTGGGCTCAGTCCTCCCTTCTCGGAACAAGCTGCTCAGCTGAGGGTTAATTGCCAGTCCCAGCTTCCACTCTGTCTCACCTGATTTCCATTTCCTGCTCATTAGCCAGCTCTCCTAACTATATAAACTACCTTGATCAGATCTCAGATGCCTTAGCCTGGTCAACATCTCTGGATAATCTCTGCTGTGTTTTCCTGTGAAAGACTTTTGCCTGTTTGGCGCTCCTTCTGGTTCCTGGATTAAAGACTCTGCTTGGCTGACTTCCCTTCTGGCTCCTGAACCTGCATGCTGTTTGTTTGACCTTGCTGATCTCTGAATCCTTGTTTGTTGGCTTGCTCCCACCATCCGCTCTGGCTACCGAACCTTGGCTATGTTTTGACTTTGTTTGCTCTGTTTGTTCTGTTTTACCATTTTTATTAAATAGTGTGATTTTTACTGCACTTCTGTCTCAGTCTGATTTATGGTTCCTGACACCTCGGGTCTGGTATGGTTTTTAAGGGGAACTGAACACCAACATTTTTTTAAAAAATGGCATAGGGTCCCCTCCAAAAAATTGATCACACCTGATGTACTGACGGCCTAACTCATTTCTTGAGACCCTGAAATGTCAGGACAGTAAAATACCCCCCAAATGACCCCCTTTTGGAAAGTAGACAGTCAAAGGCATTTAGTAAGAGGCATGGTGAGTTTTTGAAGTTGTAATTTTTCCCACAATTCTTGGGAAAATTAAGAAATTATTTTTTTTACACAAAGTTTTCATAATAACAAGTTATTTCTAACAGACACAACAGCATATACATACTTCCAATTACACCCCAAAAGAGCACCATCAGCCATTCTAGGAGCATAAATTACATATCTAATTTCATTCCTACCTATCACACTTTTGAAGGTCCTGGAGCACCAGGACAGTTGAATTACCCACAAAAGGGGTCCAATTTGGAGAGAAAACACCCCAATGTATATTCTATGAGGCATGGGCTACAGATAGGTACTCAGGTACACTGATGGGCTGCAGATAGGTACTCAGGTAGTCTAATAGGCTGAAAACAGGTACTCAGGTACTCTGATGAGCTGCAGGAGGGAGGGAGCATTCCTGCTGGCGTCATTTTACAATGCGCCGGTAGGGAAGTGGTTGAATTCCATACCATACCCAAAGGGTCCCTCCCCACATGTTTTTTTCCCCAAATTTTTTAAATGTACATTCTTTTTTTACAATTATTTTTATACATTTTGCTCTCAGCTGGGAAGCCTTAACAACCTATTGACTGTGCGCTCGGCGGGAGAACGTCCCACTAAGTGCCCAGAAAGTTTGGGTGTTAGGCGAGTACCCGAATGCGCATTGTTCAGGCCAAACTTATTCTCAGGCCAAACCGTTCGCCCATCCCTAGTGGTGTCTGAACACTGTAACCCCACACAGTTACTCTGGCTGGGTGCAGGAATGGGCCCTGCTGTTAAAAATTAGAAAAAAAAATTGAAATTACATGCACCTGTCAAACAGGTTCAGAAAAATTGGGCCATAGGTGTTTGGGATGCCTGAACACTGCCACCCCTCACAGTTACTCTTGTTGGGTGCAGAAACAGACCCTGCTATTAAAAATTTGAAAAAAAAATTGAAATTACATGCACCTGTCAAACAGGTATAGAAAAATTGGGCCTTAGGTGTTGGTAGTGCCTGAACACTGTAACCCCTCACAGTTACTCGTGCTGGGTGCAGGAACGGGCCCTTCTGTTAAAAATTAGAATAAAAATGTAAATTATATGCACCTGTCAAACAGGTGCAGAAAAATTGGGCCTTAGGTGTTGGTGGTGCCCTAAACCTAAAATATTGTTGGAAGCTAGCATAATCAAAATGAAGGAATAGGATAGGCAGCATAGGCAGTCTTCAATGGATCCCAGATCCCTAGCAAATCCAATCAGTTACATCAGAATCAGGGATTTGATAGCTGCTGTTGTTCCAGGACTGATTAATTTTGATAAATGTCAGGCGGTCAGTGGAGTCTGTGGACAGATTCACTCTTTTATCCATCACAAAACCTCTAGCAGCACTGAATATCCATTCAGAAAGCACTCTGGATGCAGGACAGGCCAGTAGTTTGATTGCATATTAAGCAAATTCTGGCCAGTTGTCCATCTTTAAGACCCAGTAACCCAGTGGATGCTTAGTTGGAAAGGTCTCCAAGTCTGCTCTTGCCCCTAGATAATCCTGCACTATATGATGCAGACACTGCCAATGGTTTCTTAAACCTAACAGTCCTGTGCACTGAGGATTAAAGAATTGTTTAAAGGCATTGGTCAGCCAGCTGCCTTCTCTACTGCTATTCCTCTGACCAAACAAATACTCAGAAACACTTTGTCCAGGAAATGGTAACCTCCCAGTGTCTGGAAAGGTGTTACACAAATTTTTCTTTAGGCGTCCTAAAGATGTTTCATCCTCTGCTCCTTCTGTGAAGGCAGGATAAGCTGTGCAACTTTACCCTTGTAACGTGGATCAAGAAGGGTTGCCAGCCAGTAATGATCCCTCTCCTTGATACCACGAATCCTCAGGTCCTTTTGCAGGCTTTGCAGAATCAGGAAGCCCATGCAGCGTAAGTTTGGGGAGGCATGAGATTCTGAGTCCTCTTGGTCACTAAGGATGACATTATCAGGAACTACCTCCTCCCAGCCACATACAGCTCCTGGGGTTTCTGGGGACTGAAAACTATCCCTTGAAGACTGTTATCCTCTACATCCCTGCTGACACAATCCTCCTCCTCCTCCTCTTCCTCCCGTGTGTTTGGCGGCCCCACAGGAAATATATCTGCATAAAGGGGGCCTTGAGTCCTCCGAGTCCTCCTGCTTTTCTACCTCAAATGCCCTGTCCATGATTCCATGGAGCGTGTGCTCCAGCAGGAAGACAGAGGAATAGTGTCACTATTGCACGCATTGTCGTGACTCACCATCCTTGTGGCCTCCTCAAATCGTGACAGGACAGGGCATGCATCCTTTATCAGCCGTCGCTATCAAGGAGAAAAGAAGCCAAGCTCCCCTGAGCCTGCCTCGTGCCATACTCACACAGTCACTCATTGATGGCCCTCTGCTGTGTTCCATCTGGTGGGCAAGTCACAAATTAAGTGGTTAGTGGGCAGGTTGAATTCCCGTTGAATGTCAGTCAGCTGAGCACTGGCATTGTATGACTGCTGGAAATGGCCACAGGCTTTTCTGACCTGCCTCAGAAGATCTTGTAAGCTTGGGTACCTGTTCAAGAAATGCTGCACCACCAAATTCAAGACATGTGCCAAGCATGGAACATGTGTCAAGTGTCCCCATTGGAGGGTGCAGAGAAGGTTGGTGCCATTGTCGCATACAACCATTCTTGGCTCAAGCTGTCATGGTGTCAACCACCTCTGAGCCTGCCCCTGCAGAGCTGACAGAATCTCTGCCCCGGTGTGGCTCCTGTCCCCTAGACAGACCAACCGAAGCACCACATGGCATCTTTTAGCCTGACTGCTTACAAAGCCCCTTGAACACTTAGGGAGCACTGCTGGTTCAGAGGACAATTCAGCAGAGGAGGCCATAGAGGAAGAAGAAGAGGAAGGGTGGATCAGACAGATGTGGCAGAATCACCACCAGCTTTTTGGAGGTGTGGTGGCGGAACAAGCTCCAGCACTGAACCCTATTCTTCCCAGCTTCCAGTAGAGTTACCCAGTGTGCTGTGAAGGAAATGTAACGTCCCTGAATATGCCTGCTGGACCACGAGTCAGCAGTAATGTGTACCTTGTTGTTGACCACCCTGATCAACTAGGCCAAAACATTGCCTTCCACATGATGGTACAGAGCTTGAATGGCCTTACTTGAAAAGAAATGTATTTTTGGAACCTGTCACTGTGGTACAGCACAGTCCACAAATTCATGAAAGGGGGTAGTCTATCTGATGACAAGGCAGCAGTTGTAATGCTAGCAATTTGGCCAAGCTAGCATTTAGACGCTGAGCATATGGATGGCTGGGATAGTATTTTTTTTACAGTTCAGCAACTGAGGTAGAAAAATTTGCCTGGTGAATTCGACAGGTAGTGTACTGCTTGCAGATTGCGTGCAAGTACCTGTGGCACACATTGCTATACCAGCATCCCTCTCAGTGGAGATTTTTGAGAAGACTTGAAGTATAGTAGGGGTAGATATCCCAGATGAGGAGAAAGGAGAAGTCTACTTTTTTTATGATGTAAGTCTTTCAGGTGCTGTTGCCAATGGACTGCATGGCAGGTCATCATATGTCTTGTCAAGCATGTGGTGCCCAAAGAGCTGGTGTTCTGGTCACACTTAACCTGCTTCAGACAGAGATTGCAAACAGCAATGCTGCGGTCTGCTGCACATGTGTTGAAAAAAGCCCACACCAATGAACTTTTGGAAGTCCGTGGGATTCAGCATTGCCCTGCACCTGTGGAGCTCTGTGGTGTGATGTAATAGAGTTGCTGCCCTTACGCCGGCCCCCGGAGAACATTCTGCCTCATTAGAGTTGTGCCTCCTCATTTTCCTCCTCTGTTCTCTCAGGCACGTCAGTGTCCTCATCATCCCCTCCCTTCTCATTACTGGAGCAAACATGGCGGTATGATGCAGCTGGGCTCAACATGACTGCTAGTTTCTTGTCCGTCATTGTCACCCCCTCTCTCTAGGCTCATGTTACTCTCTTCCTCGACCTGGGAACCAACATCGGAGCATTAAAATTGCTGCGCATCATCCAGCAGCATGTAACCGACACTATGATCGAATAATTCAGGTGACTCCTCCATGCATGATGGTGGGGCTACAGAAGGAGTAGCTGAGGACAAGGAGCCTGGCAGCTGCGGTGGAAGGCAAACTAGTATGAGCCTGGGTGACAAAGGATGAGGAAGATGAGGAAGATGAGGACGACTTAGTTATCCACTCCACAAACTCTTCTGCATGTTGTGGCTCAATAATGCAGCCAGCACTGGAAAAAAGGACAAGCGTGCCCCGCCCGCAGATGATGCACTATGCCTGCGACCACCACTTTTCACTGTAAACACAGAGGCTGCTTGCCCTCTTTTAGTGGCCTGTGAGAATCTGCCTCACCTTGTTTGCCTTTCGGACATGATGAGGAGTTTTTGGGGGGATTTTTATAACTTTTTAATTATAGAGCGTGGGATGGGAATATGGTGCTTGGGTGCAATACTTCGTGCTTGGTGCACTATAAACCGTATAATTATAGTTTTTTTTTTTAATAAAGAAAATAAGGGTGCAGCAACTGTGGAGATTTCTTTTTACTGCTGATGTTGCTCCAAAAAAAAATAAAATAAATTAAAAAAAAATTAAGAAAGCCAAAAAAAAAAACCAACAACAATGGTGACGCAGAAGGAAGATCACCTGCGACTCAAAAAAAGGAACAGCAATTATGGAGACATTTTTTTTTTCTTTTTTGCTGCTGCTGGAAAAATAAGAATTCAAAAAGCCAAAAAAAAACAAGGGAACCACTGCTGACACAGGAGGAATACAGAGGAGGAACAGCAATTATACCCTAAATATTTTTAGTGCTGCTGCGGCAAAAAAGAAAAAAATATATAATAATAATTAAAATTAAATTTAAAAAAAAAAAGGAAAAGGAAACCACTGCTGACGCAGAAAGATAAACACCTGCGATGCAGAAGGGGGGACAGAAAGTTTACCCTAAATATTATTAGTGCTGCTGTGCCAAGAAAAAAAAAAAAGGAAAAAAAAAAAGGATATCACTGCTGACGCAGAAAGAGGAACACCTGCGATGCAGAATGGGGCACAGCAATTATGCCCTAAATATTATTAGTGCTGCTGCACCAAACAAAAAAAAGGAAACCCCTGCTGTGCTGAGGCAGACAGAATAACACCTGCGACACAGAAGGGGGCATAGTTATAATGCAGCAACAGAACCTGAAAAAAAAAAAGAATAATTATCAATGTAAAATAAAAATGGGATCAGTGGAGGGACACAGATGTGTTGTACACACCAACACTTCAGTGGCACCACTACTCTGTGTTATTCACCACACTACACTGTGTTATTCACATAACACTACACTGACTGCACTAAACTGACTGAACACACAATCCACTAACTACCTGCCTAATCTCTTCTCCACTAAGACACACTACACATGGCTGCCATGTAAGCAGCCTTATATAGTGTGGGCCGTGGACTTAGCCCCTGAGCCCCTGGCTTTTGGCCAATCATGGCTCTCACAGTACATTGTGCTGTGAATGGCCAAAGCATACAGGTCAAGTGCAGCAATCAGCAGCAATAAATGCATTGCGAGATCGCCGAGCACCCCGTTTGTTGGTTTGTTCAGCAAACTCACATCCCTACTCCCTATATGCATTCCACTCTTAATGGGCTTGCTCACAAGGACAGTGTAGGTTCTGCTGGGGAGATATAATCTCACTATTGGTCCTGGTGACCATTGTCTCCAGTACAAAATGTAATGGGTAATCCAAAATGTTTGAGCTGTTGCAGGAAAAGGTGGTGGGGGAAATCTCCAATTGGAAAACATGTTCTGGTGACAAGAGAGGATTTCTTGCTTCAGAGAGATCACATCCTACTTCTTGCTGTGCCAAAGAGACAGGAAAAAAGGTAAACCTTCCTGAAGGGACACAGAATAAAAAAATGAACGGGACTTAACCATTCCTTACTCTATCCAAATCAAAACAAAAATGTTTGAGCTGCAAATATACTTTAAGTAAGTGTCTTATAATTCTGTCCAGCTATATAAGGTTGTATGATTTATAGAATTTAAAAATGGACCCCCCCCCCAAACAGGATATTGCAAAAAACATGTAGGTAAATAGGAGAACCAGAAAAAAGCAGCGTGGTCACGCCCTGGCGAAGTGATGACAAAACGCATCAGCCCATGGCCACACGGCTATTAGGATTCTCAGTAGCGGTCATTTCAACCGCTCTCTGAGTGATCCGGTGAGAGATTCACATGCTTGCTGAACTGGATCATGTTTTAATGCTTGTTACAATTGTTTTTTTGTAAGTGCACATCTTAAAGAGGGATCTGTTTTTATTAATAAACCTTTTAAAATGGAATTACACTATGTGCATATTTGTTTGTTATGAATGACATCTAGATGAGATGACGATATCGCACATAGACGATCTCGTATTGGAGGAATGGATTATATCACAGGCGCATTTTATTCAGGTTTCTGGTGAGTTCGATATCATAGGAGGCCTCACGAGGTGTGATGATGGGATCCTTGGATTAAATTGGATGTCTATCTATATGAAGTGTGTTTATGAATTACTTTGGACATTGAATCGTGTTAACTAGTGACACACAGGGTGGAATTTACCTATTAAGTGCTGCTAGTGCTATAGTATTGACATAAGCATATATGATAAGAAATTGAATAAAACAGCAATGGGAATGGAAAAAAATGTTAACATGATTCTAAAGGTATTTTTTGTTAACCACTTAACAACCGCCCTATAGACAATTGACGTCTACAGGGCGGCTGCTTAATTCTGGGAGGACGTCTATTGACGTCCTCCCAGAATCGCGCTTCCCGCGCGCCCCCTAGGGCGCGCACACGGGAACATCCGTGACCGTCGGGTCCGGGGGACCCGACTGATCACGGATCGTGGTGAATGGCCGCTGTGAGCGGCCTTTCACCACGTGATCGCGCCGTCAAATGACGGCGTGATCACATGTAAACAAGCCGGCGGAAGCGCCGGCTTTTCTCTCCTCTCCGCACCGATCGATGCAGTGTGAGAGGAGAGAGGGGGGAGAGAGGACGTGCAGCAGCGCTGTGGGCGATGTGTAATGCCCACAGCGCTGCTAGGTGACAAAATACTCCCCCCACCATCTATTTACCACCCGCCCACCACCCCCCAGCCATCATCAGC
>BLSH010333604.1:148317-174517 GCA_018402905.1 Glandirana rugosa | reverse complement strand
TCTCCGGGTTGTACGTCCCTCGTTGCAGTCCGCAAGATCCTCGTATTTAATGTGTATATTAAAGAACTGATGGAGAATGTGAAAACTTCCAGGACCTCGTGGTCCGGTTACCTTTACGGGTTTTTTACTGGGGTAAAACCTTTCGATTGTGGGGTTGGATATAAGATCCTCCGTAATACTCAGAAAACTTGCCAAGTAAAAAAGGTGTTCAAAAACCTTTTACACCTTTCTTTTACTTTTGCGTAAAAAAAAAATGTGTTTCAACAGTTAAATATGTTATAAAGATTGTGTGTCGTACATGGGTCGTGTTTACTGTGGGATTTTATATAAGACGATGAGGAGAGCTCATACCGCTATGGTGTACACACTGTGAAAATGTGTCGCCCTGGTCAAAAGACTCATAATGCCTCCTAGAATATAGGTTGGGGTGTTAGCTTTCCAAAATGGGGTCATTTTTTGGGCATTTCCATTGGCCTGGTGCTCCAGGACCTTCAAAAGTGTAAGAGGTAGTCAAGAAATTATATGTGTAATTTATGCTCCTAGAACGCCTGACGTTGCTCCCTGCATGTTGGGCCTCTGTATGTGGCCAGGCTGTGTAAAAGTGTCACACATGTGGTATCGCCATACTCAGGAGGAGTAGTAGAATGTATTTTGGGGTGTAATTTGTGGTATGAATATGCTGGATGTGAGAAATAACCTGTTAACATATGACAATTTTGGGAAAAAAAAAATAAATAAATAAAAAAATTCATTTTGCAAAGAATTGTGGGAAAAAATTACAACTTCAAAAAATTCACCATGCCTCTTACTAAATACCTTGGAATGTCTACTTTCCAAGAAGGGGTCATTTGGGGGGTATTTGTACTTTGCTGGCTTGTTAGGGTCTCAGGAAATGAGATAGGCCGTCAGTAAATCAAGTGTGATCAATATTCAGTGATTGGCACCATAGCTTGTAGACTCTATAACTTTCACAAAGACCAAATAATATCCACTAATTAGTTTTTTTTTTTACCAAAGATAGGTAGCAGTATAAATTTTTGCCAAAATTTATGAAGAAAAATTATTAATTTGCAAAATTTTATAACAGAAACGAAGAAAAATTCATTTTTTTACAAAATTTTCGGTCTTTTTTTAATTATAGCGCAAAAAATAAAAAACCCAGAGATGATTAAATACCACCAAAAGAAAGCTCTATTTGTTTGAAAAAAAGGACGCAAATTTCATATGGGTACAGTGTTGCATGACTGAGTAATTGTCATTCAAAGTGTGAGAGCGCTGAAAGCTGAAAATTGGTCTGGTTGTTAAGGGGGTTTAAGTGCCCAGTTGTCAAGTGGTTAAATAACAAGCATGGTATACTTACCTGCTCTGTGCAATGGTTTTGCACAGAGCAGCTCTGATCTTCCTCTTCTCAGGTTTCCTGCTGGTGCTCCTGTCAACTTCCCCCTTCCAAGTACCCCCATAGCAAGCCTCTTGATGCATGCTCGCTCCTGAACTGGCTCTGTGTATCCACTGACACCCAGAGCATGGCTTAGCCCTGTTTCCCACTCCCTCCTCACGGGTTGTGATTGACAGCAGCAGAAGCCAATGGACCCCACTGCTGCCTCTCTGTCCAAAAGAGAGAGGCAGAAGAGCCACTGCTCTCGTGCACATCGCTGGATTGAGATTGGGCTCAGGTAGGTATAAGAGGGGGCTGGGAGCCACTTGCAGAAGATTTGTACCTTAAAGCAGAGTTCCGGCCTGTAAAAATAAAAAATAATAGTCGGCAGCTACAAATACTGTAGCGGCTAACTTTTATTTTAAGAACATTTACCTGTCCAGGGATCTCACAATATTGGCACCCCAAGCCGATTCATTCATCGGCTTCAGGTGCAGCCAGTTTTCCACTGCGCATGAGCGAGTCACGCTGTGCTTTCTGAATGGTCACACACAGGTCCCAGAAGGCAAGGGTGGGAAGGAGGAGGGGTCAGACATGACGTAGATTGCAGGGCGATCCTAGCAGGAAGTAGGAGCGGGTACCTGTCAAAATAAAGTACCCGCTCCCCCCAATAAAATGTGACAGTGGATAGGGGAGCGCAAACAAGCAGAGCTTCCCCTTTTGGGTGGAGCTCTGCTTTAATGCATAGAACTAATGCATAGAAAACCCCGTTAAACAAAATGTTATGCTTGTTTTGAAAATACTTCTGAAAATAATGTATCTTTATGTAGATGTGTAGCACAATAACATACTATTTTAAAGCATATAAGGCAATCTTTTAGCCATGTGGTAGAAAGTTAAGTATCTAGTATTTTATTGTATTTTTCAAAATCTTTCTCCACAATTGCCTTTACCTGCTATATTACACATATTTTATTCCAGTTATGGCTGCTTAGCAGCTTAAGCTGTTTTGTCACCATGGCAATGTGACATAAAAGCATATTGACATGACTTTTTTATTTATAGAAATGCTTTAAAAAATACAAAGTACAATTTATAAGGAGGACATAAGCTGCACATTTTCTATATTGTGTAATATCACAGCTAAAGACAAAAGTATAATTTTCCCAAATGGGCCTAGCAACATTAGCTCCATGAATGTTTACAAATACATTGTAATAAGTATTTATGATGAACAAAAATTTGAAGCCTCATAGGAAGCCCTGTTCACGGGCTGCTTGCTTTTTTTGAAAACTTCCGTGCCCTTAGTACTACAGGACAGAGCAAATATACTCATACATGAGTTCAATAGATAGCACTCTAATTAGGGGCTCTATGTAACTGCTTCTCTTCTAAAACAGCGCTCTAAAGCAAATTTGCACCTTTTCCTAATTTGGCAGGAAAGCTCCAGTGCTGAAGTGAGACTGCTTCTGGCTTTGAAATAGCAGGGCTCAGGTGTTACCCAACTCTCTTATAACCAGGGAAGCCCTTTAAACTTCTCAAAAGGTTGGTGGTTTAAAATGGTTCTGAAGGTTGAAAGATTTTTACCTTCTATGTATGAAGGTAAAACCCCCTGCAGCCCCTTTAATACTTACCCACGATCCAGCGATGTGCACAAGTGTGGCTGTTCTTCCGAACCTCTGCCTCCTCATTGGCTGACAGACCGCAGTGGAAGCCACTGGCTCCCACTGCTGTCAATCATAGCCAATGAGGAGGGAACGGTGGTGGGGATGCATGAGTTCCCCCATAGCAAGATGCTATGGGGGCACTTGGAGAAGTGGAGGAGCCTGGAGTGCTGGCAGGGGACCCGGGACGATGAGGATCTTTGTGCAAAACCACAGAGCAGGTAAGTAAAAAACATGTTTGTTATTTTTTTTTTAAATAACCTTTAATATCATTTAAGAGAAACAAAATACCCTCCAAAAAGGTACAAAGGACTATTTGTTGACACCACAGACAAAATGAACTCCAAAACGTAATTATATGAAAATACATATAAATCTTTATTACAAATACAGCAATATATTAAACACATAAATAGGTTAAGAGCATGAGGGCGGCTGATACAATATAAAATAAACACAGCAATGGTGATGGAACATGACCTTGATTATAAATACAAATTACAGAGACGCATTTCGAGACTAGGAATTTTTTGTTTGTTCTTCAGGGATGCTCATGTATAGACACAAGGATGTTCAGTCTGTGTTAGGTATGAACATGTACTTAGCCACAATTTATTAAAACAAAGTAGGGTTGTGTGACTGCCTCCCAGTAGAACCAGGGTTGAGGTGGGCCCATCCGGCCAGGCCAACAGGCTGCTAGGGCTACTGAAGGCTGCAGATCATCAGCCCAAACTAACATCAATAGACTGACAACAAAGTAGAGTGTAGATGCGGTCGGTGAAAAGACTGGAGTTTAAGAATGCAGACCCAGCATATACTGGATTGGTCAACTCAAGTGCCGGTCAGTGGTTTGGCCACCTGACATTCCATTCCCATGCAGTCACGCACCTTCGCTTCTTTATGATTTGTGGCTAAGTACATGTCCATACCTAACACAGCCCGAACATCCTTGTGTCTATACATGAGCATCCCTGAAGAACAACAAAAAATTCCTATTCTCGAAATGCGTTGGATAGCTCTGTAGTTTGTATTTATGATAAGGGTCATGTTCCATCACCATTAATGTGTTTATTCACATTGTATCAGCCGCCCTCATACTTTTAAACTATTCACATATTTAATATATTGTTGTTTTTGTAATAAAGATTTATATTTATTTTTAAATAATTACATTTTAGAGTTTACTCCAACAAATAATCCCTTGTTCTTTTTTGGAGCGTATTTTGTTTCTCTATTTGATATTGGGATGAAGGCACTCCCACTATTCCACCATGGTTCTAGATCTTAATATCAATTTAGGATCTGCCTCCTAATCTGCGCTCTCTATCTTTTAAATTCAGATACACCCTCAAGGGTTGGTTCAAACATAAATCACACAGGGATGCAGTTCACGTTCTTGTGTGATTCTGGTACGATTCAGTGCAGTGAGTTTCAGCACATTCATTTGAATGAGCTGAAACCACACTGGATCACAACAAAAGTAGTGCATGCGTTACTTTTAAAAACACACTGCAACTGGATCACATGATACTGCGGTACCATGCGATCTGGTGCAGGCAAACACACTGCATTTACGATCTGAGTTTGGGGTGTTTTTAGGAACATTGACACTTGCAGCAGATCACAGACTCGAGCATTTTGAACATGGTGTGGGAAACATTCACGGAACCCGGGTTTCCAGCACCACTTTCTGGTGTGAATGGGCCCTGGGAGTTTCCAACTGGATCACATGATACTGCGGTACCATGCGATCTGGTGCAGACAAACACACTGAATTTACGATCTGAGTTTGGGGTGTTTTTAGGAACATTGACACTTGCAGCAGATCACACACTCGAGCATTTTGAACATGGTGTGGGAAACATTCACGGAACCCGGGTTTCCAGCACCACTTTCTGGTGTGAATGGGCCCTGGGAGTTTCCAACTGGATCACATGATACTGCGGTACCATGCGATCTGGTGCAGACAAACACACTGCATTTACGATCTGAGTTTGGGGTGTTTTTAGGAACATTGACACTTGCAGCAGATCACACACTCGAGCATTTTGAACATGGTGTGGGAAACATTCACGGAACCCGGGTTTCCAGCACCACTTTCTGGTGTGAATGGGCCCTGGGAGTTTCCAAAGTAATCTGAGGGAGGTGGAATACATGGTTTGACTGTCCATGGGCAACACATGTGTCTGCTGGGCCAAGCATTGAGTTTTTTTTTTTAATAGAGGGGACAGATGTTGCTAGAGCTACACACGTCTTAAGGTGAAACAATAACAATCAGCGCCGACTACCTAAATTGTTGTCTGACTCACGATCAGGCATTATGAAAGCAACTGAAGAAGAATCAATCAAATTATTGATGAACTAATGCCAACACGTTTGAAGAAACACTCTCTAGACAGCAGATTGGAAAAGATCAATTTATATTCCAAAACCAAAGAATGGAGACATGATAGACCATGCAAAGTATCTAACAATTTCTCAGATATTACATACCAGCAAGATTTTGATAAAGATTATTCCATGCAGAGTAAAATCTCACATTGAAAGAGAATTATCAGATTTACAAGCTGGATTTAAAAAAAGGCAGAATAACTAGACATTATTGCAAATGAAAAGGTCAGGAATTACAAGAAGGAAATCCATATGCTTTTCACTGATTACAGCAAATCCCTGTGTTGACCATGTGAAATTAAAGAACATCTTCAGAAAAATGTTTGTACCTGATATCTCATTGTTTTTATGAAGAAGCACTACAATGATTAAGTAGCCTTAAAGTGTTACTATATCCCTGACACTGCATTCACCATATCTGGTCTCCCACAGTTCACAGAACATGAAAATGCAATTATTTTAGTAAATATAAATTGTTAAATAACTTTTCTCATCAGCGGTATTATGTCTGGTTAAAGCTTATAAGAGGAGTTTTCATTCTACTCTGGCTGTCCTATGAGGCTGCAGGACCCCCGACCCTCTGTCGGGACAGTGCTGATTGGCCCTGGGCTGATAACATGAACCCTCCTAAGAAAAAAAAAACTCTCTAGCAATGCACATCAAACTGAGCATGTGCAGAGTGCCCCAAGGCTCTGTTTTATCAGGAGATGGATTGGGGACTGAGGAAGAAGGGGAGGATCAGAGAAGGCAGGATCAAACTGCCTTTTTGCTCAATGCAGAAGATTAACCCCTTAGGTTTCACAGTGAATATAACAGGCATGCCTTACTTATCTCACGCACAGAGAGAGGAAGGAGGAGAGGGGAATTTCACCCACCCAGTCTGTATGGGTGGAAAGACACAGCCAGCCAGCAAGATGTAGGAGGATTTTGTGAACTTGCAGTCTTCCCTGAAGATACCAGTCATGGACTCTGCCAAGTATGGACTCTACTGCGTATGGACTCTTTCTTATGCTGGTATGCTGGGGAAGCCACAAGCCTGTAATTAGGGACTAGGGATGTTAGATAAGTATCTGCACTTTATTCCAAAACTGTTACCTGTGAATATGTCATGTTAATGTATTCTTCAAATAAAGCTTTTGAAACTTTACCTTTGCCTGGTCTTAAGTTACCAAAGAGGTGCAATGCAAGTAACTGGCACATATAGTTACAGCCCGTGTGACAAAACACATTGAGGTGTGAAGACATCAGTGCAAGAGTTAATATAGTGTGAAGATACAAGTAGTTGCCAATGTTTTTTTAGCAGCATGTCATTAAGCGTGTACATGTGGCAGGTGAGATAGCTTTTTGCAGCAAGGGAGATGTTGTTGGTGTTCCTCCGACCACGTTCCATCTCCCATAGCAACGTGAGCAGAGCTGGACAGTTGGGGCCCTCATCCTGTACACAGATATGGGAGGGAAAGAGTTAGGTGAAGTGCACGCATGGAGTCCATGCTAGGTGCATGGTGGAGCCCCATACCATCACTGGGAGTGGGGTAGAGGTGATACACTGGACAGGTGTAGAGAGCACCTGGCATTCGCTCTGTGTGTCCCTCCTAAATGCACAAGTGACTATGTTAGTGTATATGACATCAAGAGTGTTTACTAGAGTTAATACATGTTTGTTATCTACTGGGTCGTCAGCGTGGTTCAAGTAAAGGCACCCCATGGGTATGGCAATGACTACAAAGTGTCTAGCGTAGCCCAGAAGAACCCATCCCTAATAGGCCTCTCATGTGACCTTTGCTTGATGCCCCGAAGTGGAGGACATAACGACCATTGCATCACCCTACCCTTACAGGTAGACAAGGTAGTATACCCTCACCATACTTATTTAACCTGTATGCTGAACATATAATAAGAGAAGCAGGGCTGGAGGAAAATGATAGAGGTTTCAAGACTGGTGCAAGAAACATCAACAATTGTTGATATGCTGATAATGTTATGCTCATAGCTGAAAATGTAAAGGACCTTAAAAATGTTAAAGAACAGAACATGAAGAAAACTAAGCCTATGACAACAGGAAACACTACTAATTTCAAACTTGACGCTGAAAAATAGGGATGAGTTTGACACAAAATGGAACTCTTCACAGCCAAACGGGCAAACTAAATCAACAGATTGGTCAGTTTACACCCCCACCCAAACCTCTACTAAATGGTTCCTTCCAGCTGCCTGCCTTGTTTCAAATTGCAGACCAGCTGTTGGGCATCCAGGGGACGTCTTTGTCTATATATGGCTAATGACATCAGTCAGTCAGTTTGGCTGCCATCCGGGAAGTTGTCATCTGTGATAAGAATCTATTGGGAGAGGAGTCGGCGCTGGTTGTCATGTTTGTGTCAGCAGGTCATTCATCACCGTGATTGACAATAGACCTACATTACTGTTAGATTTACATTGTAGGACTTTTTTTATAAAATATCTTTTTTGGAGAAATGGAGATATTCCTTAAAAACATGGAAGGAATCAAATATCATCAGGGTGGGGCACCTTTTTTTTTAATTAACAAGCAAGACCCCAATAAAAAGTAACAACAGCAATAAGAAAAAAATAATAAAACAAATGTCACTCTGAAAATATAAACGTAGCCTATTTTATTGGTTAACTTTAGTGAGGAACTTAGCATTCACTTTTATTCACTTTTTTCATGCCTGAAAAATAGATGGTCACCCCAAGTCTGTTGCAGTATTCCTTTATGAAGAAAGAATACCTGGTACTGCAGACTAACATGCTCAGTTATTTCCAGGCCTGGCTGAGCTGAATTCTGTCCTAGCTGGCCTCAGTTCTGGCCTGCTTGGCTGGTTTAAGTTCTGGTCTTGTTATTAGGATTGAGTTCTGGCCTGGCTGACTGGTTTTGAGTTGGGCTGAATTCTTGCTCAGCTGCCTATCTTAAGTTCTGGACTGGCTGAGTAGTTTGAGTTCTGGCCTGAGTTGTTGCCTTGTTGGGTGGACTGGAGAGATGGGCCGAACACTCCCCTGTTCAGTTCGCAGCAGAACTCCTGAACAGGGGAAAAGTTTAAAACCCATTGAAGTCTATGGGAGCCAAACAGGAAAAATCAAAAGTGCCCTTTTTGAAGGCTTATATGCAAGTAATTGGCCATAAAAGGGGCATGGGGGTCAAGGTACTGCCCTGGGGGGGCATGAATCAATGCAAACATTTTTTTTAAAAGCTATAGTTTTTTTCAGAAGCAGTGATTTTAATGATGCTTAACCTCCCTGGCGGTATGATTATTTCAGATTTTTGGTGCTGAAAGCGGTACGATTATTTTGCATGGAAATTTGGCGTTTTATATTGTAGGCCTGTAATTCTTAGCAATAACTCACTTAAATCTGTCCAAACAAGAGTCTAGTAGACATCCCGGGTATGAAAAAGTTTGAAACATGAAATCATAAATTATAATATAATACATAACTATAAATAATTATCAGAAATAATAACGTAATAGTAATAAAATGTATTCAATAATGTAATCAAATCAAAAACTCTGAAATTTGCTCAGTTGCAGAATTGTCGCTGTCGTCACTTTCAGTTTCTGATGATAAATTTCCCCAAAAATCAGTATCACTCAATTCTGCAAATCATTCTTATTTACTATCGGTGTTTTCTAGCTGATCAAAAACCACTTTTGACGTAAAGGGACGCTTTTTGGTTGCTATGGACATTCTCATGTTTCCAGGCAGAAAGAATGACATATATAATATAAAAGTGCATGCAGGGCACTGGGCAAACCACTAGGGACAAAGGGGATGTGAAATTATTTCATACAGCAATGTAATCTATAAGATTACAGTGTACTGTATGTGTGCTGTGTGTTTCACTATTTGAATTTCCCGCCGGCCTCCGTCCCCGTGCGACGCGACGCTTGCAGGGAACGGAGCCCGGCACACAGAGGCATTGGGAGGAGGGACAGACACGCTGACACCGCGGGAGGACATCGCTGGATCCAGGGGACAAGGTGAGTAACCCAGCCTGGATCCAGCAATGCAATCCAGAGTGTGGCTCGGGGTTACCGCTAATGTTACTGAAATTCCACCCCGAGCCACATTCGGGATTACCGCCAGGGAGGTTAAAGTGAAACAATAAAAAAAAAAATAATAATTTAAATATATTGCTGGGGGGTCCCCTTAGTCTGCCTGTAAAGTCATTTAAAATTACTCAAGGTTGCAATTGCTGACACCTGGGTATTGAAAGAAAAACAAAGAAAAAAAGGTGTGGGGTCCCCTCCAGTCCTTCAGGTCTGGTATAGATTTTAAGGGTAGCCCCACGCCAAAATTTAAAAAGAAAATGGCGTGGCCCCCTCCCAAAATCTATACCTTAATCGAGCATGCAGCCAAGCAGGTTAGGAAACGGGGGGAATGAGCGAGCACCCCCCTCCTGAACCATACCAGGCCACATGCCCTCAACATGGGAGGTGGGTGCTTTGGGGCAGGAGAGTTCTGCCTCCAACCCCAAAGCACCTTGTCTCCATGTTGAAGTGGCTTGCTATGGGGGCACTCAGTGGAGAGGAGGAGCCAGGAGTCCCGGGGGAACCCGAGAAGAGGCGGAGTGGGAATGCTCTGTGCAATACTATTGCACAGAGCAGGTATTTATAACATGTTTATTAGTTAATAAAATGTAATCCTTTACAATCATTTTAATTAAACAAGCTGAAGTTAAAAGCTGATTGGCTACCATGTACAGCTGCACCAAATTTTGCACTCTCGAGTTTTAGTAAATCATGCCCTATGTGACCAAAGGCCTATTATTTAAACAGTACTGAAAGGAATCTGGAACATATTTTCTTTAACAGCCTCCCGACCGCGCGCCGTCTTTTCACGGCGGCAGTCGGGGAGCCCTGCGCGAATCGCCGTAAATAAGCGGCGATTCGCATTTGGCCACCAGGGGGCGCTCGCGCACGCCCCCGCCGCACTCCTGGGGAGTGTGCCCGCGGCTCGGGCGGACCCGATGTCCGCCGGCGAGCCGCGATGAGCAGCTACAGGGAAAAGAAAGGGGAGCCCTGTCAGTGGGGCATGAGAGATCTACTGATCCCTGTCACTGGGATCAGTTAGATCTCTCATGCCCATGTTAGCCCAACCCCCCCCACAGTAAGAACACACCCAGGGAACACTATTAACCCCTAGCTCTCCCCCTGCAGGTTAACCCCTTCACTGCCAATGACATTTATACAGTAATCAGTGGACATTTAAATTTCTGATCGCTGAATAAATGTCATTGGTCCCAAAAAAGTGTCAAAATGTTCCGACATGTCCCCCCCAATATCGCATTACCGCTAAAAATCACAGATCGCCGCCATTACTAGTAAAAAAAAATAAATAAATAAAAACCCCAGAAATGAATTCTCACCATCCGTAAACGCGGCCACTTTTGCGCAAACCAATCAATAAACGCCGATTGCAATTTTTTTTATCGCAAATATGAGGAGTTATATAATTCGGCCAAAAACAGTGAAAAAAAAATTTTTTTATATATTTTTTTGGATTTGAATTTTAGCAAAAAGTAAGAAATTTGGGTTTTTTTGCAAAATGGTCGCTCTTCTTTTGTTTATAGCGGCAATAAGAAATGACGCAGAGGCGATCAAATACCACCAAAAGAAAGCTCTATTTGTGGGAAAAAAAGGACGCAAATTTTGTTTGGGTACAACGTCGCACGACCGTGCAATTGTCAGTCAAAGCGACGCAGCGCCGAATCGCAAAAAGTGCTCTGGTCCTAAAGTTGCAAAACCTTCCGGTTGGTAAGTGGTTAAGAAAGGTAAGAAATTGAGAATTTCTTTTAATATCTATTAATCTTGGCAAAACTGCTAACATAGCTGTATGATCAGATTTTAGCATTAGTCCACTTTATTTCCTGTAGCTTTCATGTATTTTTACTTCAAACAACTGGGCTGCTAATGATATTCACAGTAATATTTTGCACTACCATTTTCATGAAAAAAAATGCTCATTTTATACATATTAGCCAGTATACAACAGTTCCAGAATCTGGAGTTGTATGATACTCTGCCCTTAGCAATATGGCAAGAATTGGGTGGCTATATGCTCCACATGCCTGCAAAACTGTATTGTGAAAGGTTTAATTCTCAGCCATCTGTCCCAGGGAGACACTAAATGACCAAATCCTTTTCAGACTTTTTCGAATTCAAAGAAAACATGGAATTCGACAGCTTGTAAAGTAGATCTTTTTTTCCTTCATAGAGAATGTATCATGACAACTGCTGCTTTAAAAACTGGCAAATAATCCTTCTGCCAATCCATGTCTTTGCCAATTAGCTTTGATTCCAGCATGTTTTTGAGGAAGAAGATAGAAAAACATTTTATTCACCCAATTAAAGAAAATAAATAAGTGCACAAGGATATACTGTCAAGGTTTCTTAACCTGCATGATCTGTCCAGGCGATAAAAGAAAAAAAAAAATGGTAAAGAAGACATTAAAGCAGTGTTAAAGCATAAAAGTTTTTACATTCCTGCATTCTATACATTAAGGTAAAAAACCTGTGTAACAAAATCCCCTCCTGCCCCCACCCCCCCCCTTTACATTTAACGGAGCCCATTTTTGATGCAGTGCTGCGCATGAGAGCCGAGGTTCTCCCAGCTCTGTCACTTAATTCTGGGCAGATTGATAGCAGCAGGTGCCATTGGCTCCCGCTGCTGTCAATCAAATGATGTGATGAGAGTGGAGGGGGGGCGCTATAGACGCAGACAGGGTGGCTCACACCAGTGCCCCCATAGGAAGTGGCTTCCTATGGGGGCACTCGCCAAAGAGCAGGAGGCAAGAGTGCTGCTGGGGGACCCCAGAAGAATAGGATCGGGGCTGCTCTGTGCAAAGCAATTGCACAGAGCAGGTATGACATATTTATTATTTTATTTTAAAAAAAGGAACCTTTAATATCACTTTTAATTTGTGGTTGATTTTATGTAGGTAGATGGCCAGATATACAGCAGCTGAATTAGAAAATAAAGAATAAAAAACCTTCTTGCTTAATTTAGCTTCATTTTTTAATATCCACTTACACTTAGGACACAAAATACACACTCCTGTCTTGTCCCTAGTTATATGAACAAGGAATGAATATGCAAAAATACTAGTTAACCGCAACAGTATTTTTCCACTACCAATTTTCCTTTATAGCAGCTTTTAAACATTGAAAAAAAATGCAGTCCATCCACACATATTTTAGGATTTGGGAACACAGGTTGACACAACCAATATCTCCTGAGGAGTGGAGCAACATCTGGCCTCAAATAGCTAAATGTTCCTTTAACACAGTGGTTCTCAACTCCTGTCCTCAGGATTCACCAACAGGCCAGATTTTAAGTATTACCTTGGGGAGATGCAGACTAGAATACTGCAATCACTGAGCAGCAAAATATATCACCTGTGATGTATTTCAGTTATCCTGCAAACCTGGCCTGTCAGTGGGTCCCGAGGACAGGAGTTGAGAACTACTGCTTTAACACAAAATGACATGCAGCCTATAATGATATCTTTAGGTGGTAAGGGGCACCAACCTTTGAGAATTTTTTTTAGCCATGTTCAACAGTGACGGTGCTTCTGGGAATATGGCTAATTATGCAGTCTGAAACTGATATCCTTTTGGTCAAGAATTTGTGGTCTTATCCAAACTCTATTTCATGTCACTATCCTCAAAGACCCTAGAACACCTCCCTATCCTAGGCCTTTTTTACTCCAGAAAAAGCTTACCATCTTTCTTTTTATAGTGGCTAAAAGGTCATTGCCAGAAGTAGCAAGAAACCTATGGTGGCCTTGAAAGAAGTTAAAGCACATATAAATGTAGGTGCTCAAGTCTAGAATCAAGTAAAGAATGCCCAGACAATGAACTAGAAGAAGGGGGCTGTTTTTTCACCAGCTGGTATGGAAACAGTTGAAGTGCCAAGCTGGCATATAGGCTCTGGGCATGAGGAGGGTTTAGCGACAATTTTTTTCATCCACTCTGGCAAAAATCTGACATTAAAAAGTTACTAGATATAGCAGGTTGGTTGTTAGTGAGTGCGACTTTGAGTTTCAAGGCTTCACTTTCCTATGGCTATAGGATTGTATGCCTCATTTTTGCTACTGCCTGCCCTTCTGCCCGCCCTTGAGAAAGACTCACATGAAAAGGTTGAGGAACAAGGTGGAGTGAAATGAGTCCCCTACCAAATGAAGCAACCACACAAGTTTGAATTAGGTTCCCCCTCCCAACAGTCATTATTTTTACCCAGTTTGTTTTGCCATTTCAGCATTTGCTTGAACAGTTCAGGAAGACCATACTAAGAACATTTTAAATTAAAAATCTAAAATTTAAGAAAAAACATAATTTAAAATATGTATTTAAAAATGTGTGACTATGCCAGGAACATTATGATAAATATAGGAGTTTCAGAATATCTTTTCTTGAGTCATTTCTTTAAAAACTTTGTGATATACAGTCCTTCTGCTGTACCATGAGCATCGATGCTATTCTCTTCACTTACTCACTGTGTTATACTGTTATGGCCAACAACTTGGCAGATACAGCAGATTACAAGTGGTTTGATTCCTCTGCAATCTGCCAGACATAGAACACAACCTACAGTCTATAAGAGCAGAAATCAGCCTCCAGACTGCCTGTCTCATATGGTTGAAGCACAATTTGAGGAAAGGTGGGTAGGTTATGGCTCAGGCTGCCAGATTTTTCACTTAAAGCCAAAAGCAAACATCTATTATATTATAACTTACCAACTCTTACATGTGATGGCTGCATTCATTTTCTTTTTTAGGCTTTATTTCTTTTATTTTCATATGTCTAGCCAGTAAGTCTGTTGTTATTCAAGCTGTGCTGCAGGTGTAGCAGTTAGAGGGTTGAGACAAACGATTTAACAATGACAGGGTTGCTTACAATGGTCAGCGTTTATTCATTTATGTAAAACCTTTATCCCAAAAGGAACTGCTTGTAAATTGTTAGCTGGAGTCTGGCTTCAGTTTGTTGGTGTATTTAACTCAGCTAAAAATTTTACCACCCCCCTCTCCCCAGACTGACAAAGGTGTCTCTGTTGCTAATTCATCTAGAGTGGGGGCTCTTTAATACAGGGGGTATGTTACTGCTCAGACCACCAGAATAAATAAAGAAAAATGCCTACAAAAGAAAACTAATGCCATGACATTTAATGATTGATAAGCTACAATATATTACATTTTTGGTTATGGGTTTAATACCTCTACAATTTTTTGCCACTGCCTGCTCTTCCCACTTACACTGTAGTTCTGAAGTGTTTTAACAAACTTTTAAGACAATGGGATGTGGTTATGTTAACCACTTCCGGACCGCATCGCATACATTTACTGCTGCAAGGTGGCAGCATAACGCAAATCGCCGTCTATAAATGGTGATTCGCGCACGTGCGGCTAGGTGGCGAGCATGCGCCGCTGGCGACGTGCTTTCAAGCCCACCAACAGCACCAGGAGTGTGGCCATGGGTCAGGCGGATGTCCGCCGTCGACCCACGATCGCTTACAACAGAAGAAAAGCAGGGAGCCACCAATGTAAACACGGCGGTTCCCCACTCTGACAGGGGACATAACACCGATCTACTGATCACAGTCACTGGGATCAGTTAGATCTCTTATGCCCCTGCCAGCCTAGCCCCCTCACAGTTAGAACATACATAGGGAACACAGTTAACCCCTAGATTGCCCCCTGCAGGTTAACCCCTTCCCTGCCAGTGACATTTATACAGTAATCAGTGCCTATTTATATTTCTAATCGCTGTATAAATGTCAATGGTCCCAAAAAAAGTGTCAAAAATGTCAGACATGTCTGCCGCAATACCACAGTCCTGATAAAAATTGCAAATCACCGCCATTACCAGTAAAAAAAAAAAAAATAGTAAAAACGCCATAAATTAATTCTCATGGTTTGTAAACGCGGCAACTTTTGTGCAAACCAATCAATAAATGCCGATTGTGATTTTTTTTTTTTACCACCAATATGTAAAAGAATATATATCGACCAAAACTGATGAATATATTATAGTTTTTTATATATATATTTTTTTTATATATGTATTTTAGCAAAAAGTAAGAAATATTGTTTTTTTTGCAAAATTATCACTCTTTTTTGTTTATAGCTCTATTTGTGGGAAAAAAAGGATGCAAATTGCATTTGGGTACAGCGTCGCACGACCGTGCAATTGTCAGTTAAAGAGATGCAGTGCTGAATCACAAAAAGTGCTCTGGTCCTACAGTGGGAAATCCTTCCGGGGGTGAAGTGGTTAAAGGCCTCTCCAAGCACTTAGTTTAATGGAGAAGTACAGCCAAAGCTTGTTTGGCTGTACTTCTCCTGTGGATCACAGGAGTGCAGTCTTCAACAGCCCACTGTTGGCTGACTTCACAGAGCAGGTCCAGGCTCGGGCAAGATTACGACAATGAAGTCGGAATCCACCCACATGCCTGGACCGGCACCCAGCTCAGCCTCTCAGTGAGCTGCTGAGAGCCTGAGCCGGCCGCTTCCACCCCTCCACAGCCCACTGCTCCAGTGAGCGAGCAGGGGGGCAGAGTAGAGAGCGCTGACCTACAGTCATCAGCTCTTTGCTGTCTGCTTAGGGAGCTCTGAGAACCAAGTGATCAGTGGGGTTCTGTTCTCCGTGTTAGAGCCGGTGAGGGACAGATGCAGCATTGGTATGAGTATGCAGTAGTATGAGTCTGCAAAAAAACCCCCCATACATCTCTTTTAAAAGATTGGTGTTTTCCTATGTTGCCCTTGAAAATGCATTAAAAGGGCCCTCTTCCCACGCCTTTTTTTGACATTATCTTACCTATTAGCCTTCAAAATATCCTGAATTTAGTATCGAGGTTTGCTCTGCTCCACCATAGACTTCAATGGGTTTTACTATTAAGTTAGGGTTTTGTGGTTTTCAGGCAGGATTCTACAGACCGAACCCAGTTAGATCTGTTCAGCCCTACTAGTCGGCTGACTCCCAGGGTGACCTAGTAGCTCCAAAGCTTTGTGAGCATGACAACTAGGCAACTAGCGGTTTCTGATTGAGTGGTCAACATCAGCATGTAATGTACACCTCTCGGGTTTTAGTATATTTGTGTGTGTGCTAAAAAGTTTCTCTATGCTCAGTAGGCTTGCCTATGCTTAAAGTGACCCTGTGCTTTCCCAAGGAAAGAAAAAAAAATCTGTTTATGGAGTCACATGCTCTTTCTTATACCCAGAAATGGTACGTATTTCTTTCCAATCCCAGTGGTCGAATGGAGCTTTGGAAAATGGAAGAAAAGGTGAGTATGTGCTGCTGAGGAAAATAGGGGGGTTAATTGGTCCTGTAACTTAGCCTTGCATGGGCATAGCACAGTCACTTCTTTAAAGCGGAGTTCCACCCTAAAGTGGAACTTCCGCTGGTTGGATTCCTCCCCCCCTCAGGTGTCACATTTGGCACCTTTCGGGGGGGAGGGGGAAGAGGACACCTGTCTTTAGACAGGTGTCCTTTTCCACACTTCCGGGAGCTCTGGCCGGCGGACGCGGCCGCTGACGTCAGAAGCCGGCTCCCTCCTCCCTGCTCGCTCTGCTACTGGCCGCCTGGCCAGTAGCAGAGCGTGGCAGAGCTCGCGCATGCGCGGTAAGGTGCCCGGCGTGAAGCTGTACTGCTTACACGTCCGGGTTCCCTTACCCGCGATGGAGGCGGCTGCACCCGTCCCCCGATCCGAAGATCGGCGGCGGGTGCCGACATCGCTGGAGTCCAGGACAGGTAAGTGTCCTAATATTAAAAGTCAGCAGCTACTGTATGTGTAGCTGCTGACTTTTAATTTTTTTTTTTAGCCCGGACCTCCGCTTTAAGTATGCTTGCACATTACATCAGTGTAATTTGCACTATAACTAGTGAAAAACGTTGTTAATGCGTTATACTCCAAAAGCCTATCCAATAAAAAAGAAAGACGTTTCTTTTGCCTTTAGATACCTGTTGTAATTTTTATTAGTGTCTTTCTCCAGAAATACAGTTTCCTTCATCCTCTGAATGTTCTTTTTGGTAACACTTAAAAGCTTATTCAGTTCCTTTTTTTTTTTAATACATTTAAACCAAGGCAGCGATTTGCTTTACATTTCCTCCTTCATTTGTTTGAGGTTCTGTTACTGTTTCTGGCACATGGACAGCATTATACAGATAATAATGCTTGCTTTAATTATCTGCCATCATATTCTCAAGGGCAGTGATCTATCCTTTGGTCTCCAATCACACACTGAAAAGAAGAGGCTGCAACCCATTTGCACTCTTCAATTTTGCCCCCAGAAAAGAAAAATCACAAGGGAGACCCAGCATTAATTAGATGAAACAACTATGTATACAATACTGTGCAGAGATGGCTAAAACCTGATACTGTGGACATCCCTCGTGTTTATTAAAGCATTAAACCCCAGGTGTACAGTAAAAGAATTAGATCTTACATGACAGCATATTTTATCATGTGCTTCAGTTTTGTACTTTATCCCAGACCTTGGCCTCTCGCTTCTTTATGTATTACTTCCCATTTCATTGCCTAGATCGGAAGCTGTGTTTTTGAACATTTTGCTTAATTGCTAATTAAAAAAAAAAAAGTCTCGTACTTGAAGCAGGTACCGAAGGGAAGCAGGTTGCAGATTTTTTTTTCCTCCCTCCCACCTTCCTCCCTCTGAATTAGGGGGGGAGTAGATAGAGCAGCCATTTAGGAGGCTTGCAAATAAATAAATAAATGCACGCTTTCGTCATTCTGTCCATGGTTTCAAATAGTTTGCCAATGCAGTATCTGTTTCCAAAGGCATGTGCGCAGAGGCAGCAAGGAATACTAATGAGAGGCAGAAGCTGGCAAGGATGGGCCAAGCATGCACAGTAGATGACAAACATGATTTAATGCCCTCTGTCCCTGAGAAATCTCTTAAACTCTCTGTGAAAGGTGTTAAGAGGAAAATGCAACACATCGCAGTGTCCTTCCCTCTCCTTGTTCTTGCTAATCGCAGTTTACTTGCATTGCATGTTTATAAAAAGTCATTTTGATTATGTCATGCAGCCACCTACTAGATTAGCCATTGTTGTTAGCTTTACTTTTTTATTTATTTTTTTTATTTTCTGAGTGTTTTTTGCTGTAGTAATGTGAGCAATGCATCAAAATTCTACGGGTGCAAGTGAGGTGAACAGCCAGTACTAACTTTTATCAGACACAACAAACTAAGCTAAATACACAAGGTAAGGTGTGTTTATTTAAGATATCCTAAACAATGTTTGTAGGAAAAGTATGTTATTCAGATTTCTTGGATGCTTTTGACCATGATTAATGAGCTGAGCAGCTAGAAACGGAATAATTTCATTATGTTTACTTGTCTAAAATAAACTTTTTTTTTTTTTCAGTTCAATCCATCTGTACAAGGTACACCTTCCTCTGTTATTTTCTTCCATTTTAATTCCCAGACGTAAGCCAAGTGATATTTGAATACTTTTAATGTGTCACAGTTTTGGCACCTCAAGAAAGTCTGCGTGCCAGCACAATAAGCTCCTTACGGCTATAGTTTCCCTCATACTATGAGGATGAGTTATTTAACCACTTGCCTACTGGACACTTTCACCCCCTTCCTGTCCAGGCCAATTTTCAGATTTCAGCACTGTTGCACTTTGAATGGCAATTGCACAGTCATGCAACACTATACCCAAATACAATTTTTATCATTTTTCCACACAAATAGAGCTTTCTTTTGGTGGTATTTAATCATAGTTTTTCATATTCAAATTTTCATAGTTTGTTATACAATTTTGCATACAGGTACTTTTTCTCCTTCATTGATGAGGCTCCACTGATAGGCACTGATAGGCTACACTGATGGTCACTGATAGGCGGCACTGGTGGGCTCTGATAGGTGGCACTGATAGGTGGCACTGATGGCACTGATAGGCAGCATGGATGGGCACTGATAGGCAGCACTGATAGGTGACACTGATGAGGAGGCACTGATGGGCACTGATTGGCAGCACTGATGGGCAATGATTGGTAGCACTGGTGGGCACTGTTGGGACTGCACTGATAATCCTCAAGCTGTTAGCATGAGGAAAGAAAAGCAGATAACCAGAGTGTATTGACATCCATGATTAGCTGGCATTGGACACAGCTGATCACGTGGTAAAGGACTGCTGTGATTGGTCCTTTACCCCGATTCAGGATCAGCTGAGTCCGAAGGACTCGGCTATCACAGAGCGTGCTGAATGTTCTCCGCAGGGGGCCGCAGGAAGTTCAATCATAGGAGGGGGATGTCAATAGACACCCTCCCAGGAAAAAAAGCCCACTCTGTAGCAGTCATTATAGCTATGTCTATATCGAGAGCAGGAAGGGGTTAAAAAGAGCTTGTTGCCAGACCATTTATTTTAACAATCTTCCTTAAGGATTATATTATAGTTGTTTTAATGTATTTTAGGCATTTATATAATTGTTACATTATCCCTTGTGTAGACTTCAGAAGCCCCAAGACTGATACTATCTTGGATGCGATATCAATAGCCACAGCAGACTCAGAGCTGTCACTCAAGCAGGGCCAGTGCTAAACTATTTTGCACCACTCCTCCCCCCCAAAAAATAGATAAAATAAATCTTCAAAATTAATTTAATAATTCTAGCACCAGAACTCCTGCATAACACTAAACTGATGACCTGTAGGGGCTTTGCGTGTGATCGCCCATGAAATGGTGTAAAACTTCAGTACCCAATGTTTTTCCATAGGCAATGCTTTAAAAGCACCTACAGGTAATCAATTTAGCGTTATGCAGGGGTTCTGATGCTAGAATTATTGCTCTCACTCTGGCAGTGATACATAACATGTGTAGGGCAATGGCAGGCGCCAAAGCGCATGCATTTTGGTATGTGTGTGTGGGGGGCTCTAAAATATATTTTTATGTGCCTCTTTAAATGTTTAAAACATGTTTTTTATACTTTATATTTTTATTCTTTTTTTTTTTTTACATAACTTTTATTGTTGTCACGTAGGGGACTAATAGCCCCTATGTGATAGCATATGGGTGACAGGTACTCTTCATTAGACATTCAGGGTCTATTGGACTCTGGATGTCTCCTCTGTACCCTGCTACAGCTGATGGAACTCAGATGGTGTTCCAGCTACTTCCCTGAGCACAGCTCCTGTAGAATGGTAGCACCGGTCTAGGAAATGACATCATACATGTCACTTCCTTTGCTCAGGAATCGAATGGAGACTCAGTGGACAGATATCCTTAGTCCTTCCCAGAGCCCCCCCATGACTGCTCCGGGCCCACAGGTGAGATAGCGGAGCCTGTTAAACATGGCAAGGTGGTCTTGCAAAGGAGGGCGGCACATTGTCAAAGTAATCGGCGGCTTAACAGCCACTTGTATCATTTCCACATTAAAAGTCGATAGTCGACATTACACACACTCCCAGGAAGTATACCGGCTGGGAGTGTGTTAAAAAAACACACTGCTGCAGCACCATTAAATGAATTCCCAGCATGTGGATTTTACCCCATCCCAGCACCCAAAGGCAGCTGCTTAAGTTGCCTTGTGCTGGCGCCGGTCTTGTGTGACAGCCAGACCTGGGCTGTCATTAGTACACAGCGGCTATCAGTTTATGGTGTCATGTGGGGGAAGTGATGAGAAACTTAGATGATCCCAGGGATGTGCTACTATTGTGGTCAGGGATGGCACAGGGCTCCCATGGCTCTGGCAGTGATGAAGGGGGTGATGATCTTGCCCCACCCCTGGACAGGTCCATGATCAGTATGACAGGGAAGTGTCTACTCCCTGCTCACTGATCTCCCTTCTTCAATGGATGATGAGGTTTTTGGGGATTCCCTGGGTCGATCCTGTCCACAATGCTGCTTCTCCTGCTCATCCAATGGCTGCACACAGCCTAGCACTGGCTTCACAGCACCCAAGGAGCCAGAGGCAGAGAGATGACACTGGTACCACTCAGATCCCAGGGACGGAGGTGGAGAGGAAGTGAAGATGGCTGCTACAGGTCAATTGAATGGCTGCAAATCTACCCCTCCTCCTTGGTATCTACCCCTCCTCTCTCTGCACTACACTCCGCCACCACTGGTGGGCACAGGAGCCACACTCCTCATTGGGGACCACAGACACTGCACAGAGGATAGCCTGAAACTAGTGGCTGTGGCTGCACCCTAGGCAGCAGTGAACCTTAGGCGGCTGCCTAGTTTGAGTAGTGGTAGCACTGGCCATACACTCAAGTGACACTCTAGAGTCATTGTTATTCAGCTTTTGGTCCTCCCCCCGGAGATTACGTAGGGAGATGAAGAACAGAGGAGTTGGGCCAGAAAAGACAATAATTGGTCACTCTCAGAAGAGGAGAGGGATATGATGTGCAAGGAATGAACTCTTCCTTGAGTAGTCAATTTTTTTTTGCAAGTTCAAAGCCACATTGCAAGTGGATGTAAAATTGTTTATAGGAAGCAAAACTGGAAGTATGCTTTAAAATACTTGTTTTTTTGTGCTTTTACCTACAATTTTTTAAGTTGGTGACAGGGTCTCATTAACAACTTACCTGCCAGGGAAATTTTTACATTTTTCACATACATATTAAAATCAGCATTTTTTGCTGGGAAAATTACTTAGATCCCCCCAAACATGCACATCTGTGAAATAGCAACAAACAACAGTACCTAAAATTGTTTATAGGTGACACTTTAAAAGCCTTTATGGGTTATTTGTTTACAGTTAATCTTAAATTATGGCCCTAGAATTATTGCTTTCACTCCAATGCCCTCAGTGATACCTCAAATGTGTGGTGTAATTACGGTTTACATACAGTACTGTGCAAACATTTTAGGCAGGTGTGAAGAAATGGTGTAAAGTAACAATGCTTTCAGAAATATTTATTTTAATTGTTTATTTTTTATCAATTTACAAAATGCAAAGTGAGTAAACAGAAGATAAATCTAAATAAAATCAATATTTGGTGTGCCCACGCTTTAGATTCACGCCGGCATCAATTCTTTCATTGCACACGTTGTACACTTGCACAAAGTCATGGGTTTTGAGGGATTAGAGCCAAGTGCATGGTTAATCAGTTATACCAAACAGGTGCTAACGATCATCAATTTCATATGTAGGTTAAAACACAGTCATTAATTGAAACAGAAACAGCTGTGTAGGAGGTTTAAAACTGGGCAAGGAATAGCCAAACTCTGCTACTAAGGTGACAATTTCATGTCACTTGTCATATCTGATGGCAAGACTGAGCACACAAGGTAGTTATACTGCATGAGCAAGGTCTCTCCCAGGCAAAGATTTCAAAGCAGATTTGGGAATCAAGATGTACTGCTCAAGCTCTTTTAAACAAGCACAAAGAAATAGGCAATGCTGAGGACTGTAGACACAGTGGTTGACCAAGGAAACGTAATGCAGCAGATGAAAGACACATCATGTAGTGCCATCAGCACAGAAGTGGGGGAAAATAGTGGGACCCAGGTATACCTATTTGGAGAAGTCTGGCCAGAAGTGGTCTTCACGGATGAATTGCAGCCAAAAGCCATACCTGCAACGTGGAAACAAGCTAAGCGGCTCAACTATGCATGGAAACATAGGAACTGGGGTACAGAAAAATGGCACCTGGCGCTCTGGACTGATGAGTCAAAATTTTACATATTTTTCTATAGCAGGAGGCAGTTTGTTCACTGAAGGGCTGGACAGCGGTACAATAATGAGTGTCTGCAGGCAACAGTGGAGCATGGTGGAGGTTCCTTGCAAGTTTGGAGCTGCATTTCTTCAATTTGAGTTGGGGATTTGGTCAGGATCAATGGTATCCTCAATACTGAGAAAAACGGGCAGATACTTATCCATCATGCCATCAATTTATTCTGCAGCAGGACAACGACCCCAAACATACAGTCAATGTCATTAAGAACTAACATTAAGTGCAAAGAGGAACAAGGAGTTCTAGAAGTGAAGCTTGGCCTCCACAGAGCCCTGATCTCAACATCATCAAGTCTGTCTGGGATTACATGAAGAGACAGAAGGATTTGAGGCAGCCTACATCCACAGAAGATGTGTGGTTAGTTCTCCAAGATGTTTGGAACAACCTACCTGCCATGTTCTTTCAAAAACTGTATGCAAGTGTACCTAGAAGATTTGATGCTGTTTTGAAGGCAAAGGGTGATCACACTAAATATTAATTTAATTTGGATTTCTCTTCTGTTGATTTACTTTCCATTTTGTTAATTGATAAAAATAAAATATTAACATTTCTTTTTTCTGAAAGCATTCCTAATTTATAGCATTTTTTTCATACCGGCCTAACACTTTTGCACAGACCTGGATTTGTGCTGGACATATTGGCATTTGCATGTGAGCAATATAATTCTTTATTAATTTATTTTACTTTTTTTCCCATTTAACTTTATTGCTACCACAAAAGGGTCAACAAACTCCCTTGTTTAGGTTTAGACGGTGACAGGTACTCTTTAGGATACATCAGGGGCTATTACACCTCCTTCCAAGGCAGCTAATCGAACAGCCAAGGAATGACAGCTCTGAAACTGGAAGTTAGGAAACCCTTGACGCTTGACACTTTCCGGGACTGGCGGTCAGTGCTTCCTCTTACATTAACAGTCAGTGCTCCTTTGTGCAATTTTAAACAGGTTGACTGGGGAGGGAGCACTGACCACCAGCGTAAGAGGGAGCTATGATCGCCAGTGTAAGAGGGAAAAATTACCATATTCCCTCTTACACTGGAGGTCAGTTCTCCCTCTTACACTGTTGGTCAGTGTTCCCTCCTAGATTGACAGTGCTACCTTTTATACTTACTGTAAGTGTTCCCTCTCACACTGGTGGTCAGTGGTCCCCCTTAGATTCAGACTTCTTTCACACTGAGGCCCTGGCAATACACTGTAAAGCGCCGTTCGTTTTGGTCGCACTTTAGCAGTACTGTAGTGGCGCTTTTGCACTGGTTTTTGGGCGCTAGTGGGCCACTTTTTAGGGTTAAAAAAAAACAAAAAAGACCCCTTTGGCGGCACATCCAAAGCACTTTTCAGGTGCAAGTGCACCACCGGTGTGAAAAGACCCATTTCAATGAATGGGAGGTGGTTTTCAGGCACTTTACAGAGGCTATTTCTAGAGCTAAAATGCCTGAAAACCACCTCAGTGTGAAAGGGGTGTAATGGTCAGTGCTCCCTTTATACTGGTTGACCAGGGAGGAAGCACTGACCATTAAGGTAAGAGGGAGAACCAGTTGCCAGTGTAAGAGGGAACACTGACTGTGTACCCTTTTACATTAGTCAGTGCTCCCTCTTTTGTTAGCAGTCAGGGCTCCCTCTTACATTAACAGTCAGTGCTCCCTCTTACACTAGGGGTTAGTGCTCCATCCTAAATTTACGGTCAATGCTCCCTCTTATGTTAGCAGTCAGTGCTTTCTTTTACTTTAGCCGTCAGTACTCCCTCTTATGTTAGCGGTCAGTTCTCCCTCTTATGTTAGGCTACTTTCACACTGGGGCGGGCGGTAGCGGTAAAGCGCTGCTAGTTTCAGCTGGGATTTTCCGCTGTTATGCAGGCCGGAGCACTACACTTTTAAACCTCCAGAAGGGGTTAAAAAGGGGTTCAAAGTGCTGGCACACTGCACTTCTGAGGTGGTGTACAGCCGCTTCAGAAGCGCTTGCCATTGACTTCAATGGCAGGGGCGGTGGAGGAGCGGTGTAAACACCGCTCACCACACCGTCCCATAGATCCTCAGGCTTTCACACTGAGGTGGATGGGGGTGGGGGTTTCAGGCGCTATAAGGGCGGGCAGTGCTCTCTTGTATAGTAGCCGTCTGGGCTTTTTCTTACTTTAGCAGTCAGTGCTCCCTCTAAGTTTAGCAGTGGGTGCTCCCTCTAACTTTAGCAGTCAGTGTTCCTTCTTAGGTTAGCAGTCAGTGCTACCTTTTACTTTAGCAATCAGTGCTCCCTCTTACTTTAGCAGTCAGTGCTCCCTCTTACTTTGCAGGTCAGTGTTCCATCTTAAGTTAGCGGTCAGTGCAGGGGCTTATCATGAATTGAGTGGGCTCGTGTGCAAGAACAAGAGCGGGCCTCAGACATCGATAAATGTGCACACCACTGTGAAAAGTGGGTATGGTTTAAATTGCACTAAATATTGGGGTGGCTTAAAGGGGGTGTGGTTAAATAGAGTCTGAGATGACTTACATAGTGCAGAATGTGGTAATGTTAAATAGGGAATGTACAGTGCAGTCCTATGCACAGGAGAGGAGTATGGGGTGTACGGCGGTGGGTGGGTAGTATGTGCAGGAGAGGAGTGCGGAGTGTATGGCAGTGGGTAATATGTTCAGGGAAAGGAGTGTGGGATGTATGGCAGTGGGTAATATGTGCAGGGAGAGGGGTGTGGAGTGTATAGTGGTGGGTAGTGTGTGCAGGGAGAGGGGTCTGGGGTGTATGCTGGTGGGTTGTATGTGCAGGAAGAGGGGTGGGGAGTGTATGGCAGTAGAGGGGTGATTCATGGACCTGGGGGTAGATAGGGGTGATTCATGGTCCTGGGGATAGAGGAGGGTGATTCATGGTCCTGGGGTAGAGAGGGGCGTTTCATGGTCTTAGAGGGTAGAGAGGGGTGTCTCGTGGTCTTGGGGGTAAAGAGGGGTGATCGAGTGGGACGTGTATGATGGGTGACGGTATGTGAGGGGTGGGGAGAAGGACGTGTATGTTGGGTGGTCGTATGTGGGGTCTGGGGAGAGGGACGTGTGTGATGGGTGGTGATATGTGAGGTGTGGGGAGAG
>BLSH010333604.1:127150-137584 GCA_018402905.1 Glandirana rugosa | reverse complement strand
ACTACCACTGAGACCCCGGATTAAGTATCCATAGTATGTTCACATTTTACTTTACATAAGCATTATGCATGCAGAAATGCAAACACAACATAAAGCAAACACTGCATTGTAAGCAAACCCATAGACCCATAATTAGCTGTACAAACTCATTTGATTATTTTTCTGTAAACAGATACATACAACCTGTAGTGCTCTGTGATTACAGTCTGGCAACAGTGATACCTATGAATTAGGCCCCAGAGTCACCATCATTGTTTACATCCATCTTCATTAAACATGAATTCTATAGAAAATGTAGCATGACAGCAAGACACTGCAGATGTATGGTTACCTTAGGAAACTGTTTCACATGATTAAAAATAAACACGGAGGTTAAGACAAAGACTGCAGAACTATGGGTTTACTAATAGAAACCTGGGGTAATGTACCTAAAAGAAATATGTAATATGCTAGTTAAAGATTAATAACCTCATTAATAATCAAATCCCTGCAGTCATTGATTGCATTTTCACATTATCTGCTGCTCAGTCAGGGGATATGAACTTGTTACGAATTTCTCCACCCTAGAATGAACTGAGTTATCAATCAACTTCAAAACACGCATCTTCTATTAACATTCGCTCTTGTTTTATTTTATTTTTTCTGTAGCAGCTCATTATGCTAAAATCCCAGCTCTGGTCTGAGTTTTCCTTTGGGCATAGGAATTCATATGCCAATTTATAACACACCGACTGTTGGCGTCTGTTTTTTCTTCCTCCCTGTATTTCTGCTTGCTTCCTTTTTTCTTTCCCATACAAGATTGTACTTCACAATGATTGTTTATTTCTTTCAATTACTTCAAGGTAAGGGCTCTGATTATATATGTTTTCTTTGATTAAGAGGATGTGATTGTTGTTGTGGTTCTTTTTTTCAGTGCCAGCAGAGTAGCAAGAATATCTATCAATGCATTTGTAGAGAGAAAAATTCTCACATGATTAATACCATCTTGTCCATGAGGTGTACATGTCTTTGCCTGTGTGTGTTCATTTGTACAGTTTTGGTATGATACCGTGATACTAATTAGAGGCATAAGCCCACACAACCTTCATTCGAGATGAGCAATTATTAGAAATGCTGCTGGTGATTCAGCCTCCTAGACTGTCTTGTTCACTCCACAAATGTTTAATACGCCCAGTGGTATTAATGGGCTGGTAAAAAATGGTCTAAATTACTATTTATCAGTCCACTTGTGAAATGATGCTGAAGTTAGCTCCTTATTCGGCCAGCTTCTTATTCGAATGCAGAAGTTGGCTCCTTATTCGGCCAGCTTCTTATTCGAATGCAGAAGTTGGCTCCTTATTCGGCTAGCTTCTTATTCGAATGCAGAAGTTGGCTCCTTATTCGGCCAGCTTCTTAATCAGGTTGGATCTTTATTCACGATTCTATTACAGGCGGTCCCCTAGTTACACACATCCGACTTACAAACGACTCCTACTTACAAACGGAGGGAGACAACAGGAAGTGAGAGGAAATCTTCCCCTAGGAAGGGAAATTCACTCCTGTAAGAGTTATTATGGGAAAAAGGTGTCTCCACTGAGGCTTTATCACCAAGGTTTGTTTCCACAACAACCCAAAATTTTCCAAATCCAATTGTCATTGGGACAGGAAGTGAGGTAAAATCTTCTGAACAGGGGCACAGACAGCAAAACAAACATTACAGGGGTGTTAACCCTTCCCTATGCTATCCAAAAAGATTAAAAATAGTTTTTTTGGCTGAAGCTACACTTAAAAAATTTACCTGTTCTGACTTACAAACAAATTCGACTTAAGAACAAATCTACAGACCTTATCTTGTTCGTAACCTGGGGACCGCCTGTTTATACTTTGCAGATGTTTATTTAGTAAATAATCACTTTTGTGAATAAAGATCCAACCTGAATAAGAAGCTGGCCAAATAAGGAGCCAACTTCAGCATTCGAATAAGAAGCTGGCCGAATAAGGAGCTAACTTCAGCATCATACTTGTGAGTACATAGGACCCACAAGCAGCCCCCCCCTAAACATAAAACCCCTGTGTGATATCACTGTTCTAATAAGTACTATTCTTCATTATTAGGCCAATTATATCATGGTGATGGGGATTCTCACCCTATATTTTCCTAAAACCTTAAAGTGGACTTTCATCCATTGAAAAAGCATTTTATCTCCTGGCTCCTCTAATTAATATTATCTGTTTAAAAAAAAAAAATATATATATATATATATATAACATCTTACCTTCTATTGCTCCAAAGATGTGTGATATGAACATCCCAGTTTTTGTATGGGGGGGGGGGGGGTGCCTTTGGGTCCTGGCAGAGGCCTGGGGCACATCTGCAAGATTTCCTGCACATGCACATAGATGTTGCAGATCTCAAGGATATTAGTGTTGTTTGCACAAAGACCAGGCAGAGACCTCCAGCACATCTAAGCACATGCAATATTTTCAAAGATGGAGGTGCAGAAGAGGAGGAGTGGGATTAAATATCAGGGGACTGAAATTCCTTATTATAAGCAAAATTCCCTTTGCGTTATTTTAAACGTTTATTGAGCAAATCAGCATCACAGACGAAGAGCGCTAGTTTGTGCTGATATTTGACTCAAAGCAAACCAGCAGACTCAATGCAACTGATGATTTGAACGATTGATGAGGCGCTGTTACTGTGGGGAAAGCTCAGAGCAACAGCCCCGGGGAGTGGGAATGGCGGCCGGGGGAGCAGAGCTGTGCAGTAATGGTGGCGATCAGCAACTTATGGGAGCATTTTTGTTTCATCGTTTTACCCGAGTATTATGCGGGTGGACTCACTACTGGTGGAATTTAGCCGAGATCAGAGAGTGGAGAGAGGAGAAGCGTAGAGGATGGGTCTTAAAGGAGAAGGATACCAAAAAAGGTGCCTTAATGATGAATATGGGCGTTATGTTTCTGTCATCGAGGTGAGAGTTCTGTGAGCATGGGACGGGGAAAACAGCACCCATCCAGTAGTCCTTTTGGTGGTGTGCCCTATGTACCCCCCAGATAGGCTCCTTCTGCACGAGTGAAGCACTTTAAAAGTTTTTTGAGCATGGATTGCACTAAGTCACTTTGGATTATTATGATCTTTTATGTTTTTTTTGAGAGACTTCTTTTTGTGAGAGACATTTAATATAAAGGAAGTGGGAGAGCACTTCAACATCACCTGTTTATGATCGTTGTTTTTATGTTCAAGGACTACTGATATTTGAGTATAGAACATTTATTTATGCACAATTATGTAATATTGATTTATTTAATATCTTGCCACATATTGGTGTTTCACATTGAGATTTACTCTATGGTGGGTTTTCCACATATATCCTGTATAAGAGGAAGATTAGGCTGCGCAGTATCATCAATTGTACCATTCACTTAATATACTGTGTTGTATATCAGGTATTGCTGCAACCTATATATGTATATATTCACATATTAACTTATGATTTGTGCAGATCTCTTATGCTCACAAGGCTCAGGGGTGGTTGTGCGCTCGGGGGGGTTGTCAAGACCTTTTTAATTTATTGAAAATACGTTTTTTCAAATTTAAGGCAATAAAATGCATTCAATTGATAAAAGACATATACTGTATGTATATATAAAATCTCATTATTGAATAATTGACAAAGGTGGTAAGGAAGCATATATGAGTAAGTACGATACAGAAAAAAATATCAGTTGTATTAAGTACTGAAACGCCATAATTGTTTTCTTATTTGTTGTTGGAGAGATGGTGAGTTATTTAATAAGGATCTAGGAAATGGAAAAAGGAAACACCTTAACAGTGAAGTGTAATATTTTAACTTTGTCAAAATATATAGAACTTTGAGCAGAAAAAAAACCCAAGATACTGAGATATGTAATAATGGTTCTATATCATGCATATAGGATCCATTGCTGTGACCATGTGTTAAGTTGGTCAGGAGAGAGAATGGGAGGGTGACAAGGAAAAGGATAGTTCTTTATTTGCTTGTTTGGTTAATTGTTTGGATCCTGTTCCCTTTTGGAAAGGGTATTCTCAATGTAGAACCACTATTTGGATAGAAAGCCTGTAGGGTAAAAAAAAGAAGATTCGTCTCTCTTTAGGTCTGACTTCTCTGATGGTAGGAGCATAGGGAGATTTCCACTTCTTTGTGATAGAGCATCTAGCAGCTAGTAAACAGACATGTGTCCATTTAGACCTTGAGTAGGATTTTGAATGATGGTAGATAAGAGGATATTTATATCCAAATAGGAGAAATAGAGAGTCACTAGGAGGCAAGGTTTGAGTAATTGATTGAATGTATGCTCTTACTTGGTATCAAAAGCATCTAATAGGATAACAGGACCATAGGCAATGTGTTAGAGAAGGTTTGGGTTCTCCACAATCAGAGCAGTGGGACGCAGAGTAGATCGCTTACAATCGCTTACATATGAAGACCTGCCTTAATGTTAATTTCACATGACTGCATCTCCTGCCTGTGATTCCGGCATTAGCGAGTGCAGTTCTGCATTGTCCCTAATAGGGTGCCTTAAGCACTGCCCATACGTGGAGTTGTGGAGGATTTCCATTTAAAGTTAAAGTGGTATTAAACCTGAAACCAAAAATGTAATATACTGCAGCTTACCAATCATTGGGTATAGTGGCTGTGTTACTTTTCTTTTTTTTTTGCCTCTGCTTTCACCTGGTGATCTGGCCAGTAACACACCTCCTGTATTAGAGTGCCTCCACTCTGGATGAAGGGGCAACAGAGACACCTTTGGGCAGCAGCATTGTCAATCTGGGGGGAGGGATGTATTGGATGTACTAGCAGATTTATACATTAAAAAAATTGGAGCCAAACTCCGGATAATACTTTATAAGTAGTTACAGTAACCATCTTTTTTCCTTTTATGATAAAGGTTTTACATAAATAAAAGCTGACCATTATAGGTACCTCTGTCAGTGTTAAATGTTTTGTCTCAAACCTTTAACTGCTACATCTGCAGGACAGCTGTGTTGTTTCTGTTGATTACAGACTTACTGGCTAGATCACCAAGTGAAAATAAAACACTGGAATCCTAAAAAAAGAAATTGAATGCAGCCACCACATTTCGTTATAGGTAAACTACAATATGACAAATGTTTGCTTCTGGATTTTATACAACTTTATGGAGCACTTTTAGCACAAAATGTAATGGCAATATCACTGCTCACAGTCTTTTTTATGGTTACCTGAAGCTTTCATAGACTCTGACATTTTCAAGCAGACCTTTCTACAGGCATTGAAAAGGTGCATGAGTAAGCTATAACTACATAGGACAAGACTAAGGCTGGCCATGCATTATACAATTTTCTTGTTCAATTTACCCTCAATTATATAGTGCAAGGGTCTGCCTGATTGCATACAAATTGAAAGTGTTTAGGTTTGACCTCATATTATACAGTTTTGGTAAATCTAAAGGACAACTGAAGCAGAAGATTGTATAATGTATGGCCAGTGAATGGGCTTGAGAGTATTTTGTGATATTTGGTTTTGCTGTAGGACTGCTTTTTTTTTATATCTCCTGGAATGAATTACTACATCCTGCAACTAGCACCCAGGGTACAGCTGGGCAGAATCCATTGAAGTTTCTGTCTTTTGATATCAGGTATGTATTATGAGACCACATGTTAGCTTGTCTGTTGAATATCTGCAGTTCAATAGATTGTATTTTGGATAGCTTGTTTGAACATATATATATATTTCCTTTTGTCAGATGCCTCTAGTATAAACTGGAGGATTTTGCATAATGCTATGGACACAGATCCCTTACACTAGCAATTGATGGGTTCTGGCCATTTGTTTTTACTCATATAGAGTGACCTGCACTTTTCTTTATTGAATTATACGTTTGGAAACTATGGAGATGACGTTTTCATTGCCGTTGGAACCACTCTGGATCCTATTCCATGGCTGTCTTTCCTTTCTCTATTATGGCATGTAGTGGGTGGCTGGGCCCTCAGAAGAAGATGGTACTTTATAATTATGACACATGAAAAGGTATACCTTTTCTTCATCAGATCAATTTTGATACAATACTAGACTGGTGGATCCTGAAGAAGTAGAGTATTCCATGAAATGCGTTGGGCCACAGAAGACCAACATATATGTATATCACTTTTACAAAATGTTTTGGTGAAACTGATGGATATAATTGTATCATGGATCTATTTTATGGAATATTGTATGGTATATTAGTATGTTTTTATACTTAATTAAATAAATAAACTATATTTTTAATAGTTGTGCCTCATAAATCATTAAATGTTGTGATAGAAGCCCTGTCTGTCACTGTGAAACTACAGTGAGGGATAGAGAGAGTGTTGACAGTCAATAGAAAAGTTCCAATACCATCATGTGAGAATGTCAGGCTTTCCCTGGCATCATGTGTGATCGAGGGGCATGGCCAGGGGACTCTGAGATGGCTGCCTAGTATCAGAGCTCCGCCACACAGCCAGGAGAAATTTGATATAGTGGGACCCCCTTCAGCTTCTTTCCAGTTATTTCAGGACACAAAGCTCTCCAAATACTCCAGGAACAAGAAAATGGGAAGAAGGCGAAAGGAATCGGCGTCTCAGCCGAGCAAATTGAAGAATCTCTTCCCCCCTCAGGCTGGGCGGCAAGCCCAAAATGGCGCTGGGCTGGAGCCTACGAACCTGCAAGGAATGAGCGGTATAGGAATAATATCGGAGGCGCAGCAACGAAGGTTAGCCCTGGCCGCTCCGCTCCCGAACAGTACTCGATCTTCGGCAGCCTCCACCCCAACCACACGGAGCCCGGTGAAATCGAAGCAACGAACGATCTCTGCAGAGGAACGAACAGAGGCCCACCACATGGAGGTGAGCATGGCTAGGCCGCAGCAAAGAGACACATGCAACTCCTCACCTGATCCCTTCACTAATTATACTACCACAGCACAACCTGTGTCAGATATCCTCTTAAAGGACATGTTAACTTCCCTTAGGTCCTCCATTCAAAAGGATATCCTATCCTCTTTACACAAATGCCAAGCTGACATCAACGACCTTGGAAACAGGGTAGACTATGTGGAAACGTATATGGGAGATCAAGCGGCAGCCCACAATACTCTAGTAGACGCCCAAGCAGACGACATCACTTGCATCAAAAACAAAATGGCGGATTTAGAGGATAGAGCAAGGAAGAACAATCTGAAACTGAGAGGCATTCCTGAAGCGATTCAACCCTCTTAACTCCTCCAACATGCCCAAGATCTCTTCTCAACTCTGGTCCCTTCCTTGACCCCACTGGAGATCACCATAGACAGGATCCATAGGATCCCTAAACCCTCATTCATTTCAGAAGATACTCCAAGAGATGTGGTCCTCAGACTTCACTTCTACAAAGCTGAGGAGCTAATTCTTACTGCCTCCCGCAAGCCAGGCAACCTCCCACCACAATTTGCCCACATACTTATATTACCAGATCTTTCCAGACATACCCTTCAACAAAGGCGCAACCTAGCTACTATTACTAAAGCCCTCCGTAATTACCACATTATCCATAAGTGGAAACATCCTGCAAATCTAATTATTACGCACAATGGTACTACCAACACCATTACAACTCTGGAAGAAGGACTTATAATCCTTCGACAATGGGTCATACTCCCTGATACTCCTCCTACCAATCAAGCACAACCTGCTTCTGCCTCCACTTCTCAAGATTGGCAATTGGCAACCACCAAAGAACACCAAGGCTCCACTTCAAGGTCCCACTGGCCCTCAACTTGACTTATCACATCCTCCTGGCAACGGATAACATGGTCATGGTTATCTTTCCCCTCCATAAATATCGCATGATACCATGCGACCACCCTACCATGCATTGCTCTAGTTTGAGCTTATTCTTCTGTTTCTTTGTTATACTGCTCCTCCTTATCTCTTTCCCTTCCCTTCCTGATGGTACATCTTCTAAATCTACCAATTTTGAAAGCTCCGACCAGACATCACTCAACTCTGGTACTCCAGAGATTCGCCTCCTTCGCTTCTTCTACATGGCCTGCACACCCTTCCTGACCAACACCCCTGATAAAAAGACTTCCTCTCATCTGTTTTACATAACATTCCACAAACTTATCTCTTAATGTCGTCTCTCTAAATGTTAAGGGTCTAAATAACCCTGCAAAACGTCACTCCATGTGGAAACAGGCTCTAACACTTCAAGCTGACATCCTCTGCATACAAGAGACTCACTTTAAGATTGATCAGACTCCCAAATTCTCCAACAGAAATTACCCGCACATCTTTCTTTCCTGTACCCAACAGAAGCAAAAAGGTGTAATGATTGCCATTAGAGACTCTGTGACTTTCAAACTCAAAAATCCACTCATAGATCCGGATGGATGTTTCATAATTTTGGTATGTGAAATAAATTAATGACCCTACACTGTGGTTACAATTTATAGCCCAAACAGGAAACAAATTCCTTTTTTTAAGAAGATTCTCAAAAAAATCTCACCTTTGAAAGAAGGCAATCTCCTCATTTGCGGAGACTTTAACGCCACCTCTGAACCCCACTTGGATACTACCTCCGCTAACACAACTCACAAATCTCAACTATCTTCTCTACTCAAGACCGAACAACTCTATGACGTCTGGAGATGCCATCACTCAAATGAAAGAGACTACTCTTACTTTACACCAAGATATCATACGTATTCAAGAATCGATATGTTCCTTATGGACCAATGGTTACTGCAAAAAATTACCAACTCAACAATACATGATATATTGTGGTCAGACCATGCAGCAGTATCTGTAACTATTGATGAGGGTGGCCCTCCCCTTGTGACTCCCATCTGGCGCTGCAATACATCTCTTCTCCAAAATCCAAAAATCTTGCCGATTATAACCCAACAATTATCCTCCTTCTTTGATTCCAATACAGGTTCAGTTGATGACCCTTTCACACTATGGCAAGCCCATAAGGCTGTCATCAGAGGAGTTCTAATCCAGCAAGGGGCCAGGGTTAAGAGAAGTCACAACTCTAGAGTGAAACAATTAACAACAAATATCCATAACCTAGAACAAAATAATAAACAACAGCTTAATCCTAAGACCACTGAAATCATAAGAGAACTTAGAGAGGAATTGAGAATTCTTCTCTCCCAACAATACGAAGGATATCTCAGACGCCTAAAATTGTCCTTTTATTTGTCAGCGAATAGGGCTGGAAAAATTCTTGCGCGCAGAGTGAAATCTGTCCGCTCCAAAACTAAGATTTCTCACTTGATACACCCTACTTCCAAACATACCATTCGTAACCCCCAAGAAATTGCAGATCAATTTGCAGATTTTTATAGCTCCCTATATAACCTCAAAGACGACAAAAACACTCTACAACCCACTCCCTCGGATATTACTTCCTTTTTGAATGCCATAACCCTACCCTCCCTTTCTGAAGATCAAATAGAAATTCTAAACGCCCCCTATAGTATTCAAGAAATTAAAAGAGTTGTGGCTTCTCTCCCTACTGGTAAATCCCCAGGTCCAGACGGACTGACCAATGACTATTATAAAATCTTCAGTGATATACTGTCCCCTTATCTTCTTCACACTTTTAAACAGGCAACCTCAATTTCAGAATTTCCTCAAGAGATGCTTAGGGCCTATGTTGTCACCATTCCTAAACCAGGCAAGGATTCCACGACCCCAGCAAATTTTAGGCCCATATCTCTCCTAAATACGGATGTAAAAATTTTCGCCAAACTCTTAGCGCACAGACTAGCTGATGTTCTTCCCAAAATGATCAGCAGAGACCAGATGGGTTTCGTAAGGGGCAGGCAGCTCTCTGACGCTACTAGACGCGTCCTTAACGTTATGTGCAGACTCAGCTCTGATCGAACGCCTTCTCTCCTCTTATCTATAGATGCAGAGAAGGCGTTCGACAGAGTTCATTGGAAATACATGACACAAGTACTTCAAAAATATGGGCTCCAGGGCCCCATTTTACAAGCAGTTTTGGCCTTGTACTCTAAACCCTCTGCCCAGGTACTTGCCTCTGGTTTCCTTTCTAAACAATTTTCTATTTCCAATGGTACTCGGCAGGGATGTCCTCTTTCACCTACCATCTTTGACCTCCTTATTGAACCACTTGCAGTTAAAATTCGCTCGGATCCTATCATTGACGGTCTTACAGTTGGCCCCACAAAACATTCCATCAATCTGTTTGCAGATTTATCCTACATGCCCTCCTCATATCCTCCCAGACCACATGAGAACCGTCTCTACGAACCCCTAACCACTCCTTATTTTAATATAGTAGACGTTTGTCTAACTACCTTACAAAACACCCCGGTTGACATTCTGGCAGTTACTATCCTAGGCTCGCTTAAAATTGACGTTCACCAAGTTATTCCTCCAGTTTCTACCATCCACTTTCTCCT
>BLSH010333604.1:85504-98295 GCA_018402905.1 Glandirana rugosa | reverse complement strand
ATTTTACACAAGTTACACGACGGGTAACACAACCTAACAGTTACGTTGGGAGAAGAGGGTGAGAACTAGATGAACAGTTTCCTGGAAAGTGGATTGGTCGTCATGGGCCAGTTGAATGGCCCCCAAAGTCTCCCGATCTGACCCCCTTAGACTTTTATCTTTGGGGTCATCTGAAGACAATTGTCTATGCTGTGAAGATACGAGATGTGTAGCACCTGAAACTACGGATACTGGAAGCCTGTGCTAGCATTTCTCCTGCGGTGTTGCTATCAGTGTGTGAAGAGTGGGAGAAGAGGGTTGCATTGACAATCCAACACAATGGGCAGCACATTGAACACATTTTATAAGTGGTCAGAAACTTGTAAATAACTCATGAAAGAATAAAGTTACGTTAAAACCAAGCACACCATTGTTTTTCTTGTGAAATTCCCAATAAGTTTGATGTGTCACATGACCCTCTTCCTATTGAAAAAACAATATTTGGATTCAAAATGGCCGACTTCAAAATGGCCACCATGGTCACCACCCATCTTGAAAAGTTTCCCCCCTCACATATACTAATGTGCCACAAACAGGAAGTTAATATCACAACCATTCCCATTTTATTAAGGTGTATCCATATAAATGGCCCACCCTGTAGTTACTGTGTAAGCAAAAATCCAGACATTCACCTAAAAACTTTTGATGTTTTAAACTCAACTCAGATGACTCAAGCGCCCATTTAACAGAAGAGAGGGCCTCATGATGGCTAATAATTGTATACACTGACCCCACATCTGCAGAGATCAGAAAACTCTCAGGGGTACACTTAATGCCCTCAATAACCTGAATCATATGTTTGGTGTCTCGTAAGTAGGCTTGAGTCTTAGTCACCAATGGTTTCCAAAAAGAAATCTATATATTGGCCCAAACAAGCCGACACCGAGTCGATCCCATTAATTATCGGTCTCTCGGGAGGTCGTTCACTATTTTTGTGGACCTTGGGGAGAAAATATATAATGGGGGTATGACATGCTAATGGTTCCAAATACAGGGATTCTTTTTTATTTAGAACACCTATATCCTTCCCCTTCTCAACTAAATGGTGCAGACTTTCTTTGTATTCAAAAATAGGGTCTTTAGATAATAATTGATATGTGTGTACGTCATCTAACAGGCGTTCCATTTCTTCTCTGTAATAGGTCTTACTCAAAACAACTAAGCCCCCCCCCCCTTATCCGCCGGACGGATAACCACATCCTTATAGGCTTCTAGGAGGCAATTCCCTTTTGGATAGAGATAGGGTTCGTAATAAATTTTCACCTTTAATTCACACAAGTCAGCAACTACCATGTTCTTAAAAACTTCCAAATGTTTGTTATCATTAACTTGGGGGTTAAAAACGGATCTATTGGCTAGATTAGAATGTATCCCAACCTGGGGGCAAAAGACCCTCTCAGGAGGTTTGGAGAGAAAATATTTCTTCATATTTAAAGTCCTCATAAATTTTTGGACACTAACATATGCCTGAAATTTATTAAAGTTTTTAACCGGGGCGAATTTTAGATCACGATTCAACACTCTAATTTCATCCGTGGTTAAATGAGTCCCACTAAGATTAAAAATGCCTGCACCTATCGGGATCTTTTTCTTTTGTACTCTTTTTCCTGATCTGCATCCTCTCTTCCTCTCCTTACCCTCGAGGGCTTTGGTGTGGAGACCCCCCCCCCTAATGAGGAGGGGGTGTCCCTAAAAAATCATCCCTCTTAATGGTATCAACATTATATAATGGGGCAAACCTGTTGGATACCGGGACAGGGAATCTCCTATCACGTAGGGTATTAATATACAGGGATTTCTCTTGAGGTGCCATGGACCTTCCATTGTTCCCATAATCCCTCATTTCCTGAGAATAATCAGCCCCATAGCTACCACAATCATAGTGAGGAGGAGGGTGCTGCATGGAAGGGCCTGGGTGGACCTGGCCTCTGCCCCTCCCCATTCCATGAGCCCTACCTCCCCTACAGGGTGTGTGTGAAAATTGTCTCACTCCCCCTGATTGGGGGGAGACTTTAGATTGGAATCATGGGAATTAGTACTAATGGGTGGATTCGTTTCCATGGTATTTTGATCCCCCACTTTGGAATAAACAGTATCACTCGTGAAACTAGTTTGCAATTTGTATATTTCCCCTCTGGAGAAATCTCCCCAGTCCCTGAGAAACGTGCCCCTCTTTTTATCAGATGCTTCCTTATCCCATTTTTTCAACTTAACCTTTAAATCATTAGAATATTTATTAAACTCAGGCGAATCTTTAAAAGGTTCCCTTTTAGGAGGCTTAGGGGTAACACCCATTTGTTGGAATTAGCTATGTCATGTTGCCATAAATAAGAGGGGTGCAAGCAGTAGGTCTCTAGGCTCTGAGGAAGAGGGTCATCCTCGAAACGCATCAGCCTGTTGGATCTTCATATGAATGGATGTATTTTACACTACAAGCTTTGATGTTTTTACACTCTGTGAGTATGATACTTACCAGAGCTTCACAGGCTGCCACTGGAATCCTATTCCACTCCTCCATGACATCACAGAGCTGGTGGATGTTAGAGACCTTGCGCGCCCACACCCTCCATTTGAGGATGCCCCACAGATGCGCAAAAGGGTTGAGGTCTGGAGACATGCTTGGCCAGTCCATCACCTTTACCCTCAGCTACTTTAGCAAGGCAGTGTTCGTCTTGGAGGTGTGTTTGGGGTCGTTATCATGTTGGAATATTGCCCTGCGGCCCAGTCTTTGATCCGGAGGGGATCATGCTCTGCTTCAGTATGTCACAGTACATGTTGGCATTCATGGTTCCCTCAATGAACTGTAGCTCCCCAGTGCCGGCAGCACTCATGCAGCCCGAGACCATGACACTCCCACCACCATGCTTGACTGTAGGCAAAATACACTTGTCTTTGTACTCCTCACCTGATTGCCGCCACACACGTTTGACACCATCTGAACCAAATAAGTTTATCTTGGTCTCATCAGACCGCAGGACATGGTTGCAGGAATCCATGTCCTTAGTCTGCTTGTCTTCAACAAACTGTTTGTGGGCTTTCTTGTGCATCATCTTTAGGAGAGGCTTCCTTCTGGGACGACAGCCATGCAGACCAAATTGATGCAGTGTGCAGCGTATGGTCTGAGCACTGACAGGCTGACCCCCCACCCCTTCAACCTCTGCAGCAATGCTGGCAGCACTCATACATCTATTTCCCAAACACAACCTCTGGATATGACGCTGAGCATGTGCACTCAATTTCTTTGGTCGACCATGGCGAGGCCTGTTCTGAGTGGAACCTGTCCTGTTAAACCGCTGTATGGTCTTGGCCAGCATGCTGCAGCTCAGTTTCAGGGTCGCTGCAATCTTTTTATATCCTAGACCATATTTATGTAGAGCAACAATTCTTTTTTCAGATCCTCAGAAAGTATGAGAGAGGGAGAGTGATAACACCAATTTTTACACACCTGCTCCCCATTCACACCTGTGACCTTGTAACACTAACGAGTCACATGACACCGCGGAGGGAAAATGGCTGATTGGGCCCAATTTGGACATTTTCACTTATGGGTGTACTCACTTTTGTTGCCAGCAGTTTAGACATTTGGAGCCGGTTCACACAGGGGCGATTTTTCAGGTGACTTGAGTCACCTGACAAGTCACACTCCATGAATTGTAATGGAGAGAGAATATGCTAAGTGGGGGAACTAGATGTGCCACATCCCAAATAAATGCAAAATGGAAAAATTCCCTCAGGGGGTGGGACTTTTAAGGCACAAATAAAGTCATACCAACAGATCATAAAACTGAAAAATGTTTACTACAAGATTAGTACAAAGACATCCTCAGGATGTTGAGGACAACAGTAACAGACATATACATGTAGCATAAAAACAAATGCCACAGGCATCGATAGCATGCATTGCAATGGAACCATTCTAAAAGGAGCGACTCAAGTTGCTCCGACTTAGAAAAAGGTTCCTCTACTACTTTGGGAGCAACTTCAGGTGACTTGCATTAACTTCTATTACAGAAGTAGTTTGCAAGCCGCGCTGAAGTCGCGCTGTGCGGGGTCATGCTGAGTCACCCCACAAGTTAGATCACCCCCGTGTGAACCGACTCTAATAGCTGTGTGTTGCATTATTTTGAGGGGACAGCAAATTTACACTGTTATACAAGCTGTACACTCACTACTTTACATTGTAGCAAAGTGTTGTCACATGAAACGATAGAATAAAATATTTACAAAAATGTGAGGGGCATACTCCCTTTTGTGAGCTTTTAAAGAGGGAAGGAGAAGATGGGGGCAGTGGAAGGGCAGTTGCATGCACAGGTCAAAGCTGAAGTGGGATGAAAGTTAGATATGCATGGGTGAAGCAGAGGTAAGCAGCTGTGGAAGAAGGCTGAACTCTGCACTCTGTGTGTAGTGCACCCCTGAAATTTGCACTCTGTATGCAGCGCACCCCTGAACTATGCACTGTGTATGTAGCACAACTGCAAACTCTGCACGTTGCACTCCCTGGAAATCTGCACTCTGTGTGTAACAGCCCCCCAAACTCTGCACTCTGTGTAATGCACTCCTGGTATTTAATGTCCCTTGAATATCCTTGCACTGTTTGGCCCCTTTCACACTGGGGCGTTATTACAGCGGTAAAGCGCTAAAATTACCGCTGCAATAATGCTCTAAATATTATTTTTATGCATCTCTATGGATGCTTTCAGACTGAGGCGTTGCGCTAGCGCAGCGCTTAAGAAAATCATGCAAGCATGATTTTTCAGGAATGTGGGGAGCGGTGTATTCACCGCTCCTCCACCGCTCCTGCCATTAAATTGAATGGGCAGCGCTCCCGTAGCGGCTGTACACCGATCCGGGAGCGCCGAGCGCCGGCACTTTTAACCCCTGTTTAACCCGTTGTGGGGGGGTTAAAAGTGCCCCGCACCCGCCTGCATAGCGGCGCCGTAGCGCCTCTATAACAGCGCTAAATCTCCGCTGAGACTAGCTGGGATTTACCGCTACCGCCCGCCAGCCCCAGTGTGAAAGGGGCCTTTGTGAAATTTGACCACACCCGCTATTTGATGCAGTTTGGAGGGTGTGTGTGTGTGTATATATAATATATATATTTATATGTGCGTGTGTGTGTGTGTGTTTGTGTATGATAAAAGTATATAAAAGGAACTGTTTAACTGTATAACAGCAACAAAAGCACTTGTTACAGTTATTCCCTTTAAAAGAATATTTATCTCTACACATTCCTCTTTATGTATATATTATATGGAATTTCAAACACTAGAATGTATATAAAAAGATCTGTTTAAATGTATAACAGCAACAAAAAACATTCATTATAGTTATTTCCTTTAAAAGAAATGTTATCTTTACACATTCCTCTTTAGCTATATACTACATGGAATTTGAAACACTAGTTTTTATATAATTAAAATTGTATGCTACTAGGAAAAAAAAACAATAATTTAATTAAATAAATTATGATAAAGACATGTTGTCTGTGCTTTTATAAAAGAGTTATACTTTCCTTGTCAGTGTATTAAACATAACCCTTCCTGGGATCTGTCACACAGCTTTAATAGGCAGCTGCAGCCTGAGCAACAAAAGAAAGAAATTGCTATAGGAACTTCCCAGGTGCAGAACTCCAGTGGTGTATATAATAACACATTTTGGGGATGTCCATCTAAAATGAAATTTTTGTTTTCTAACCAAATATTACATTATGACATTATGAAGAACTGTCTATATTTAATAATTAGTGATTTTCAGACTTAAAGTGGACCTGAACCCATTGATGTAATAGTTTCCCAAAACAACACATTTTGGGAAAGTTTCCCTGTCACATTGGTCGTGCTCCCAACAGAACTGTCAAACCAACGAATGGCTGGTCTTAACTGATCACATGTGCAACTCCATGTTAACTGCAGATCAAACAGAGGCTAACATGGCAGCTTCCTTGGCAAATACCCAGTCCTCAGATGTTTGGCTGCATTCAATTTTTTTACGCTTCTCTTTTATTAATTTTCATCTGGTGAGCTAGCCAGCAATACACTTTCCTGTTTTAGGGTGCCTCTATTCTGGTTGGAGGGCAACAGACACACTTTTGGACAGCAGCATTGACAATCCGGGGATTTTGGCTCTATTCACACTTGTGAGACTTGTCATTTGAGTTACTTATTACTATGAATATGTAATAAGTAACTATGATTACATTACGAAGTACATTGATGGATTATTAATTACAATGTACCTTTTAGTACCAATAGGATCCCCTGAGGAAGCTATTGGCGAAATGCGTAGGCGATCTATTGGCACTGAAATTACATCTTCCTGTAGTTCGGTTTCCAGTCAAATGGGATTTTCTTGGACTATAGTGACATCATCCCAGAGGCCATCTACGCGGTTTTTCATGTTCAGCCTCTTCTGTGCTTATGTATGGGACAGTGTACCAATCAGAATGTTTTTTTTATAATCACATGTTTTAATTAGGTTTAATACATTTTGTATTTTAATATAATGTGAGACCATTGTCTTTCCTATTGGGTGTATAGTGGCAACCTTAAAAGTCAGTTTTTCTTCCTTTTCCCCCCTTTTTTGTGCTCTGATTTAATTGGATGTGGTGCCACATTTTGCAGTATATGTTTTGAATCTGCTAGAAGAAAAAAGACAGCAAATGCAGCCACCACATCTAAAAATTTGGTAAGCTGCAATAGTTTATATAAGGTCGGTATTATGGCAAACTGTGCAGCGCTAAGACTCCCACACAAATATAAAGAAATACAATTTGTGCAAATTACAAGAATAAAAATACAAATATTTTATTGGTGACCGCATGTCTCCCTTTTATTATATTTTTTCGGCATCTAATACTCGCCATTAATATATGTTTTTTTCTATAAAAAAACATTTTTTTCAAATTCATTTTAAAAGAAAAGATTTTCTAATAATATTTTTTTTTAGTATAGGGAGTTCGTGGCTTTATCCTGTTCTACAGAGTGGGCTGTGGATATAGGGTTTGCCCCTGACTCTGTTTACATTTTTGAGATTGACCGGCAGTGATGTCAGGATCTGTTTACTCAGTTCCTGCTTATGGTGCGCAGCGGCAGCTACGTGCATTCCATACACTGCTTCCTGTTTATGGGTATTTATGAAGCGTGCTTGGGGCTGATGGGCACGCCTCTGATGATATTCTATTGAATGAAATGCGTCAGTTGATCGTTGCGTCACACCCAGCACGCCCTTCTCAACGCGGTTCTATGCTTTATGGATATATGCTCGTTTTCATTATGTGACATGTGAGTACATCTAATTTTACCTAATTGTACATCACGTTTGCCTATATCAGACGGGCTTCACTATTTGGGCTTATATTTATCCCCTATGACTGTGTGGATATCGCTATGGAGAACACTTCTGTTTGTTTGTCTATATGCCTGAAGATTGGATGAGTATTGTTTAATAGAGGGTGATCTGTATTGCGATGCTTTAAGCTGGGATCTGGTAAGAAGATTGGCTGCTCACAGTGGTGTGGTGTGCTATCTTTCCACACTGAAGTTGGTACTGGGATTTCCTTCTGTCCTCTCCAGGCTTTACCTAGTTTTGGACATTTTTTAAGCGCTGCATATTGGATTATTATTTACATAACTTGAAGGGTCAATCAAGATCATGCTAGCGGCTTCCTGTTTCTTTATGTAGCGCAGATTTTAATTTGTGGTTTTGAAAAATACAAATGTGCAACAATATGTGCCTTTGAAAAGTGTCAACAGTAGAAGAAAGTCCATAAATCCTCTGTATGAAAATTCCACATATATAAGGTCGGCCCTGTCCCTTTCTGCCACCCAAACCTTCTAACCAGTTGAGTCTCCCAAGATAGGATGTGCAGCTCCAAATGGAAATTTTACATTAAAAAAGGAATATGTAACTTTTAGCTGTTTATATCTCTGAATCTGCTAAATTGTTTCAACATACTGTTTTTAATGAATGGATCCTCTACTTTTGCATTTTTTATCATATTCTCAGTTTGAGTTTTCAGGTTTGAGGCAAGTTTACTTTATTAATGAATTAAAAATGACTATAGTGCAATTTACAGCAAGAAGCCTAGTCAGATCAATTTAAGTGGTGATTTCTGAAATGTATTGGCTACTACAACAGAGATTATGACAAGATTGTGCACTGCTTTATTGATGAAGCACAAATGACTGTTTAGATAGCAAGCTTTTGCTCAGATGTGCAGAAATAACTATCAAGAAAGTTGAGAAGGTTCTTGCCTTTGGCTATAAATACCTTAAAAGTGCCTGCTATTGACATTGCTGTATGTTCAACATGAGCATTCGCTTAAAAGGGAATGTATATGGCATAAAAGCTAAATGAGTGAGCATAGTGGGACCCATACATTGCTACATTTGTTATCGCTATATGAGTACACATCATTTATTAATCACTTTAAGTGCATAGGAAGTGCTTAGTTTCAGTTCTGTTGGCAAAAAACATGCAACACCACCTCAGTTTAATATTCTGCAGCAAGACGTAACCAGTTCACAACTGAATTATGTACATCGGGTTACAGAAATCCAAGCTTTAGACTAAGGTATTATTTCCACATCATCTGGGACTTCTGCTCTGTTGGGCTGTGCTATGTTTCCTGGATGGTTGGTTTTCTTTTCTGTTTCCTTTTTTTCAAATTCTAATTTATTTATTTTTTGTTACCTTCAGCAGTCAATGAGGCCACCCAGATCAGAACAGGTAAAAATAAACAACTTGACAAGACTTCATCCAAAGCGATAGCTTTAAATCATGTAGAAAATTGTTTTCGGTGTTTGAATATGTTGTTAGAGACACTCTGAAAAATTCAGTGAGTTTTGCTTATATTCGGCAAGAAGACAAATGAAATAATGATGAGAAATGCTATAAGGGAAAAAAAGAAATCTGTATGGAGTAAAATCAAGAATATTACTTATTAGCATTAGCATGATTTATTTATAAAAAAAAATGGAACGCACCACAGTACAGCATGCCTTTCAGAAAATTAATAATTTTCAAACATTGCCTAGTAATAAAAGGAGTGCTGTTATCTGGCATGCCAATATATTATACTGAAAAAATTATATATGGAAATACACTATACATTAAAGTCTATTTCAACCCAAAAATACAATGTATTATTTTGCAGCTTACCAGTCCTTAGACAGGGGATCTGTTTTTTTAAGCTTTTCTTTGTATTTACCTGGTGAGCCTGCTGGCAGCAACACACTTACTCTATATATTGTTTCTAAGGCCTGATTCACACCTATGCATTTTTAGTGCTTTTTGCATTTTTACAGAATGTGTTTCATAGGAATCCATGTTAGGCTGGAATCACACTTATGCATTTTTAGTGCTTTTTGCATTTTGCAGATTTGCACTACAGAACGTGTTCCATAGGAAACCATGTTAAATGGACTGCAGTGCAAATCTGCAAAATGCAAAAGCACTAAAAATGCATAGGTGTGAATCCAGCCTTAAATGGATTGTAGTGCAAAATGCACTAAAAATGCACAGGTGTGAATCAGGCCTAAGAAGGCGCAACATTGTCATCATAGGACAGGAAGTTTGTTGGGATTACAGAATACTTCTCTCTCTCTCTCCTCTTCTCTACAAAGTGTATGTGTGTGTGTGCGTGTGTGTGTCTGTGTGTGTGTGTGGGGGGGGGGGTCTGTAGTCCACAGAGAGAACTGTGAACAACCCTAAGGCCCTGTTCACAACTGGGCGAATCGCGGTCGGCAAATTGCGGGGCACTTGTATAATGCCATTGCTTCTTAATAGCACCCCAATCGCGCAATGGGCATGCAAGAAAAATGCAAGTGCTGCGTTTCTGACACATTTTTTACCGCGATTTGGCCACGATTTGCGTTTTGTGTTTTAAAGTCTGCCTAGCAACAAAATCCCCCCCCCCCAAAAAAAATAAAAAATAAAAAAACCCAATGGGTTTTTTTATTTTTTTGGGGGGGGAATTTTGTTGCTAGGCAGACTTTAAAACACGAAACGCAAATCGTGGCCAAATCATGGTAAAATCATGGTAAAAACGCTGTAAAAATGCATCAAAAACATGGTTAAAAAAATGCAGAAAGCACAGCAAAAAGCAGTGAAAAAAACGCTGAAAAGCAAAATGCATCGATGTGAATTGAGCTTAAGGTCTGATTCACACCTATGCATTTTTAGTGCTTTTTGCATTTTGCAGATTTGCACTACAATCCACTTAACATGGTTTCCTATGGAACACGTTCTGTAGAGCAAATCTGCAAAATGCTAAAAGCACTAAAAATGCACAGATGTGAATCAGGCCTGAACCAAGAGATAATTTCCTTGCAAAAAAAGTGAACAGCCTATTTGTCTTTAGTAAATCAACCCCTAAGTTTGCTAGACATTTAATGATTAAAAGTTGTTTTAGTCGGTAATAAAATATTTTAATCCCAATAAAGGGACCGTGGCATTAAATGTTTCCAAAAACTTGTTGCTTGTTTTTATTTATTATTTTGTATGTATTTGCAGTATGCTGCATAGTTATGTACAATCCCATCTCCTGCAGCAATGCCAATGTCCAAGATCCTCTCAGACAGCATTCTGAATAATTTGGGAAACGAGGGCTCTCAATGTCAACAATATGCAGGCAGCAGTGAAAACTCCTCTGGCTTGTAAAACATGTTATACAGTAAAAACTTTCTTTTTCTTTAGATGATTTAATATTAAGGGGAAAGCATGCCTTGCTCTATACATATTCCATAATAAGTTATTTGGCTCGCACAGCAGTATTTCTAAACTAATCCATCATATATGCAGTGATTGAGTAACAATGACAAATATGCTATACTTCAATGACAAAAATAATTCTGACTGGGCTACAAAGTAAAAGTCGACGGAGTAAAAAAAATTGCTGCTATCTGCATCAGTGAATAAGCTTTATTTTTATACAAATTAAAGATGGCCTGTCACTTTTAGGTAGATATAATGCTATATAGGAAGATACCAGGAAGGGTAAAAATGGTCTACTAGTTCTAAAGGTTTTAGCATATAACTGAAATGTAAACTTCAATCCTTGTGCAGCATTAAGATGTTAGCCTAACATGCCTGCGTATGTCTGCATTTTTCTTTATTTTCCTCAAAAAATGTATTGAAATAAATCAGGTGCATGAAAGAAGGAAAAATGACCCAGAGGGCCTACTTTAACAACATACAGAGTAGACATGGATAGAATGCAGATCCAAAAATATTGTGCAAAGTAATTTATCATTGATAGAAACAGCTTGTGAACAGGAATGTATACTCAGGGTAACAGAATATACAACAAATGAAAACCATAAAATGTGCAACCAAGGCCCCCCTGAAAGGAGGACCAGATGAAATGCGTCATGTAATGAGTGCCAATGCGATGGGGGCCTAAGCATCTGGAAATATTGTTTTTGTTCAGGAATGTATTGCAGAGGGCAGTATTCCAGTGTAGTATGCGTGAAAAGGGAGTGGGAGAATAACTTGACCGATAAACTCCACAAGGTGGGTCTGACTAGCTAAGAGTATGGATGCCAGCAAGAGAGGGTGAAGAAGAAGGCTTAGGAGGTAACAGTTGGGGGGGGGGGGGGGGGGAGAAGAGTGAAAGGAGGGAAAGAAGATATGGGATGGAAACAGGAGCAGGGAAGTTCAGGGGAGAAGTGAAAATAAAGAGGGGGAGAAGAAAGGGGAAAGGGCAGAGGAACAGGGGAGCCGAGTGAGATAGGGCTGGAGATAGTATTACGGGAGAGGGGAATCACATAAAAGATGTATTACTTTCTTAGGAGCACCGTTCCTCCCCTCTCCATGTCTGTTTTTGTCTTTTACATCCTATGTACTGTATAGAAATAAAAATTATTGGCTTAAAACCTCCTCTTTCTACTATCGTTTCCTGGGAGTGCTGGTTGCATAAAGCAGAACCCAGATTTCACTAATCACCCTGATCACCCTGATCGGCTCACTGTACACAATGATTCTCGGCCCTGTCCAACTGCCTACAGGACATGGGAATTACGACCCTTTTCCTGTGTGCTTTGAAGAGAGTTTGTCATTTTAATTTGTTTTACTGCTGGAGGATTCCATCACCAGGAATGAATGTACCAGGAATGAACATGCACCTTCTGTCAGATCCCACTCTTGCCAAATTTTTACTTTGCAATGTTAACAAGTCACTATCACGCATTGTTCATAATGTAGAACTAATGCCCTTGTGGTGCCATTTTTTGCTATCATCAATGTTCACACCTCCGCCACAAATGTATCCCTCAGCGGTGTCTGTTGCACTTTTTTCTAGAATTTGCACTAGCTTCTGATGTAGCTGTTCTCTTAGGGCTTATTTATACCAGGTGCTGTGTGGAAATGAGTAAAGAAGGGGGGGAGAGTGGTTCTGAAAAGACAGAAAAATACTGCCACGTCCTATAAATAATGGAGATTCGAAGAGAGGGAGAAACTCCCAAACATGTATTATCCCCCTGGACTTTACAGGCAGTTTGTGTATATAGTACAAAAAAGGATATAGGAAATAGTAAAAATAAAGTTTTATTAGTACAAAAAAGTGTATTCCAACATTGGAGTGAACAGGGACATAGAGTTCCCCGCTCACTTCAAATACATGTATGAATTACATAAATCAAATGATAAATTCAAACAATGCATACATCAAATACAGTTTAAAAAGGACAAAAAATAGATTTGTCTCAACATGGTACTACAGTTTGAACAGCGTATATGCTTAGAAATGCTTGGAT
>BLSH010333604.1:61470-72156 GCA_018402905.1 Glandirana rugosa | reverse complement strand
TAACAATATTCGGGTAGTCTACACCCGTCGGGTCGGGTTAACCTTCCAACCAGGTTAACCTTGTATAGGGCGTTACATACACAACTTGGACATCACTAAAACCCTACAAGTTACTTACAAAAAAAAAGAACAACATCTTCTGAGTCGACCGGTCTACGGGGTTGTAGGGGTCAGGGACTCACTCGGAAGACAAACGGGAACATTCATGACAAGATAAGAACAAAGAACACATAACTGTACGGATAAACCTTGTACGTATCCGTACGTGTCCCCCACACCATCCACATGAACCGGCGTGGGATTAGTGACGGACACCACGTCTACAGGGGATAACGGAGACAACATATTTACCTGCCCCTTCCTCCACTCTCCATTCTTCAACATGAGGGGAAACAGAGGCAATAGGGGACATCTGCACCACAGGCAGTGATTAGGGTGCGGCCAAGTACACCTACCACACCCCCTGTGCATGCCTATGCATGTTCCAAATAGGCATGTCAATACACAAGAAACAAGAATAGAACAGTACTTACAAGGGCAAACAGAAGGCTCACTCAGGGACTGGGGATGTTGGGGCATCTGGCCAGCTGAGTCTTCTACAACAAGAAAAAAAAACATTCATTGAACATCCCAAAATCACTACAGGTTCAACACATACATTGCGGGATATGTTCCAATTGGACCAACCTTCCAATTGGGCTGGGCTGCCCACATCTGATGGGCTTATAACAATCACCTGAGGGCCCTCGGGAGTCCTTTCTGAAAATAAACAACAACAAACAGACAATGATGCCATTTGGCTGTGCAAAAATACTAGACAGGTGGCAACATTCGTCAACTCCTACAGCTGCTCCCCCCCCTCGCTTCTATGGGATGTGGGCTGTCTGCTATCCATAATATGCATTTGTGTGCCTTCCAGCACTGGGGGCTATCCTCTCACCATGTCTGCACTAGCAAGGCTGGATTAATGGGCACTGATGAATCAGGCAGCAGCCAGAAAAGTGATACTTATCCTTTAATTTAGGCCTGACACCCCCGCCCCACCCCCTTTTGGGCACCTAGCAGCACCCCTGGCTGTGTCACAATTTCTCTCATTGTCATTTAGCACTTACCTTCTGGAGATGACGGTGGGCTTACCGCCACCTGAGCTGAGGGGCCAGGGGTGGGCTCATCGGTGGGTTGTGGAGGGGGGTGGGCCGCAGCTTTTTTTTGTTTTCCTGTAGCAAAATACAAAAAGAACATAAGTGCAAAAGGAATGTCTGCAAACAGTCTAAAATGGTATTCTTCATATACAGTATGCTGGATTTATACATTACATTTGGGAACCACAAGGCATACAAAGATTCCAAAAATTCACAGATAATTCTCTCTAACTACTTTGACCAAGAACAGATCCACACACTGAATTTACACATCTACATTCTGGTTACAAAAATAAATTGCTTACTTTTTTCTAGGATCCTATGGATCTTGCGCAGCTGGTCGGGCTCCCTGTGTTTCAGGTCCGACCAGTGCTTGCGGAGCTGATCCTTGCTCCGCCGGACCCCGTGTTTAGCAAATATGCGCTGGACGACCCTCTTCAGCACATAGTCCTTGTGGCTATTGGGGCTTTTAATGCCCCCCTCCTGCAATCGTAATCCTGGGCCTCCAGGATGGCCACCATATCGGCCATCTCCAGCCTGGACATGGGGGTGGCCTTCAATTTTCTGTGGCTCCGACGTGCCGGCATCTTTATACTTTCTTTCGTCTAGTCGTCCTGCTGCGAGCGTTTGTTCGATCCGTGGAGGCGTTGGTACGTGTCACGCCCCAGCGTCACGGCGTACCTGAGGGCGATGCGCATGCACAATGTAAAGCACGGTATAAAAGACGAACGATCGAACAGGAAATTGTCGTAGGTAGCAACTCGCTGTGGGACGACCGTTGCGAGACGACGTCTGTGAGAACGAAGGTTCGGCAGGATTTTCAGATAGAGTTGGGTAGAGGCCTATACTGTTATGCTTGGATTGCAGGTACATGGGGGCCCCATGCTAACCTCTCATACTTTACAATTGTCCCTGATTGAGCAGGAAAGTCATGCTTTTTACTAAGCTGGACCAGGATATCTGTGTCTTGGGCAGCATCCCATAACCTGTATTGTGCCCTCCTAAAGCACCCCTGTACTGTGCACGTCTGCTCACCCCTTTGTGTTGTTTAGTGTTTGATTTATGGCATGTTTTCAAATCAAATTGATTGAAAGTAGTGATGAATATATGTTTAATTCCATCAACAATTTAAACGTACATTCTTGAGAGCAGGTGCCTAAAACGGAGCAGGCTGGTAGGGGCCCTAGTGCCTTACTTTGCCCAGGGGCCCATGGTTGTATTAAGAGCGCCCTGTTGGGCCAAATGGCTTATACTCAGGGGTGGGCGGATAGGGGTCGCAGGAGTCGCCGTGGCGACCAGGCCCCATGCTGAAGGTGGCCCATAAGGTCCCCCTGTGTGCTTAGATTAGGAGGGGGTGAGAGATGGAGCGCTGCGGGGAGCCTCATCACACTGTTTACACTGTGTGTGAAAGTGAAAGCAGTGTGACTGTGCTCTTTGGCTCCCCCTACAGTGCAGTACCCGGCATAAAGAGAGAAGTTAATGCCGTTTTTTTGAAGAGACTTTCTGCAATTCTGCATGTGTGTGTGTGAGTACATGTGTGTGTGTGTGGCTGTGTGTGTGTGTGTGTGTACATGTATTTTTAGTGGTTACCCTTGTGTGGGTGCATGTATGTGGGTGCATGTATATAAGTGCGTATATATATAGATATATATGTGCATTAATGTGTGTGTGTGTGTGTGTTTATATGTGTACATATATACAGTATATATGTGTGTTTGTGTGTGTGTGTGTGTGTGTGCATTATGTATGTGCACATGTGTGTATGCTCATTCTATGTATGTGCTTTTAATACTGACCCCCTTTGTGTACAATCACTAATTTACTTTACCCGCTTGTTCATAGTACCAGAAATAAAAATGCTGTTCCTCTGAAAGCGATCCATGCTCAGGCATTTGACAGCTGGTAAAGAGGCAATCTGTTGCCTCCTGACCGCCTGTTTGAACCCTCTAAATGCATCACCACTATGCTGCAACTCTGCAATGCACACAGTTGTGGAGTGGTTGCAGTGCATCCTCATTAACCTAGGGGTAACCTTCAAGGGAGCCCTGACTATAAAGTGACTGAGAAACACCGGCATAGAGGACCCAATCTCTCCATTTTCCTCCTGCAGCCGCTGAATGCCTGCGGGAGGGAGTGGAGGAGAAGTGTGGGGTGAAATGGAGAGATTGGTTCCTTTTATACGCAGCCACACATTTGCGACCGGGCCCTGGCGTTGCGCCACCGTGCTCCGAGGAAAGGGCCCTGTCAGGGGGGCCCTTCATGGTTACTTGCATCGGGGCCCTGAGGGTTCTAGTTACACCACTGCTTATACTGCTTCTGTTTGCTACATCATCCCTTTAATTCAGGACAGATATTAATTAATCTGTGCCTGATTAGGGTGGGAATTTAACTCACTTGGTGCCTTATCTGCATTCAATTAGGCTCTGAACCTGTGTAATCCATATGTGTCCTGGATTAAATGGATGATGCAGCAAGCCAATTACTGGTTAGCTTGGGGCCTAGATTTGGTGGGGCTTTTATAGGGGTATGCTGTGTGAAGTTGCCTGATGCTTTGTCTTCTGTCTTGCAGACATAATGAGCGACCGCTTCTTTAGCCAGGACTTCTTGAGCAAATTTATCGAGCTCTACCACCAGCTCCCCTGCCTGTGGGATGTCCAGAGAAGGGACTACCAGGACAAGGCCCGGAAGCAGGCAGCATTAACACAGCTGGTGGAGCTGTGTAAAGAAATCTACACATAGGCCAACACAAAATATGTGCACCAAAAAATACAAAGCCTTCGCACAACCTTTGGCAGGGAGGTGAAGAAGGTAGAGCAGTCCAAAAGGTCTGGAGCTGCAGCGTCTGATGTGTATGTGCCTAAACTGTGGTACTATACCAGCCTGCTCTTCGTACAAGGTGGATCTGAGGTTAGGTTATCCCTCTCCACCCTTCCTTCCACATCAGGGGAGGCCGTGTCTCCTGCTAGACACGAGGAGGAGGAGGAGGCCGGCATCACCCAGGTATAGTGTTGGGGAACATATTGTAAAAATACAGTCCAATGATAATAACTAAACATTATTGGCCAAACATTGGAGTCTTAACACATTTGTTTAGAGATCCAAACACAGTTGTGGCCTAAAGACATTCAAAGTAGAAATCCAAATGCTGGTGCCAGAATGCTAGTGTTTGTCTTTTCTAATTATTCAATAAGCAACAGTAATGAAATGTTCATTTGTTTGGATTCATCACCCACGCAAACAATCATATTCTAATAATGTCACTTTTTTATACTCAGGAAAGTGTCACCGAGGAGGAGGCAGCTGGGCCATCACAGCCCTGTGTGTCCCGAATTCCTCCCCTGGAGGTTGGGAGGAGAAGGAAGAGGAGGGCCCAGGATGCGGATGAGGCTGCAGCCCAATTCTTTCGCGATGCCAGCCAAGTCCTCCAAAAGGACCCAGATGAGGCGGAGGCATTTGGGGCACTGGTGGTGACCAAAATCCGACAAATGGACTTTGAGCAGAAGCAGATGGCAGAACAGCTCATGCTTGATGTCATGGTTAAGGGGGTGAGGGGCCAGCTTAAGCCCACAACTAAGCTTGTGGACGACGAGCCACCACCACTTCCACCTCCTCCACCACCTGCCCCATCACATCCCTTGCCACAGCAGCATCATCCCCAGTGGCAATATTATCAACAAGGCCCCCAACAACCCTGGTCTGGGGATTACGGCCAGTACCCCCATTGAGGGTTATTTTTTTCTAATTTTATATTATTTTGTATTATTTTTATTGTTTGGGAATTTTATACATATTTGGTTTGACTCCATACCTTTGTTTTATGTTATATTTTCTTTGCAGATAATTTCATCTGATTATTTAATTTATATTCTTTATGATTTTCGAATAAAGAATATTTAAAATTACAATACTTGCCTAAATTTATTAAAGAAAATGGAAATTTAGAATGAGGCAGTTACATTAAAAATCAAAGTTAAAACAAATTGCAAGGAACCACAAACACGTTCAATTCTAGGAATTTCTGAGCTTATAATATTGAGGAAATGGTAAATAGAAGAAAAGAGATTGAAATGAGTGCAATTTCTATTCATATCACTACAGTACAGCTGACTTTTAGGATATTAGTATCATGTGTACCACTAGCAAGGTGCATCTTCGTTATTACCCCATTTAAAAAGATGCTAAGGTCCGCCGCATTTCACTATTTGAATGGAATTGGCAAAATAAAATCGAATATGCAACTGTGAAACAGAAGCCTAGTTGTACACGAACGGACACTTCCGCCCGTTCCGGACTTGGCGCATGCGTGTTTAGCACAATACAACTTTGTTGTACACAGCTGCTCTACACACGACACAACGGTCGTATGCGAGCTTGTTGACACGACCAAGTTTTCTAGTCTGCACATACAACTCCCACGAACGACCGTCGTATGTTCAACTGTTGAAAGCGCGGCCACAGACGATCGATTCTGCATGCAACGGTCGTGAGTACGACGTGTTGAACACGATCGTCGTCCTGTGTGTACGAGGCTTAAAACTAAATTGAAATTTGCTGCCAAAATCAACACTGATGGTAGTCCCTTATCTTCAATAGATCCATGAGATATCATGTTCCATAATAAACAAGCAGATAGAAGCTAGAGCTGAATAATGATGACATGCTAAGAAGCTTGCAGCAGGTAGGGAGGATATTGCGGCAACAGAAAAGGGACAAGAGGGGCAGCCAGATACTAATTATGAAGTTGTGGTGAAAGCTGTAAAGGATGCTAAGCTAGATAAGACAGAGACAATTATAGTATACTATAATATTGTCCTTAGAGTCCAGGATTGGCATCTAACATGATAAATATACACCTCACCACTCCATTCAGGATGCTGTAAACATGAAGGAGGAATTCTATTCCAGAGACATTAAACACATCTCCTTCTCATCTGTCCCAATGTTTTTCAGTATATCAGACTACATGCCCCATTCCATAGAAAGCTCCTATCAATGAATTTCAAGCCGTATGTTAGCTGCTAGGTCATGTTGCATGGGGTAACCTGTGCTGGTAGTGGATAGCAAGAGTGAATGACAGCTGCTTCTAGACGTGATGACGTTGCTATATCAATGCGTTTTGCTCGCCAATCAATGCAGGCTTCTTCAGGAAAAGGAGGGACCCTTTCTTGAAAACTTAAATACCATCTCATCTAGAACACTCCATTCGAAGCGTAAATTGACATCATTCAGCACGCAGGATGCCAACATTTATGACTATCTTAAGGTGGTACTAAACTCAGTTTTAAAATTAATGTCTCCTAAATGTGCACCCTTTAGGAGATATTCTTGAGAGCAGCAGCCGGTGACATCACTGGCGCATGCACTCTGAAGGAATGGCATACCTGTGCCGTTCCCTCAGAGATGTGTGCCACAGCTGAGACTCCCACATTCATGTGTGAGAGTGATGTCATTGCGGCTCCACCAGTCAGAAGGCCACTGACAGGTCGACCATGGCGAGGCTTGTTAGGAGTGGAACCTGTCCTGTTAAACCACTGTATTGTCTTGGCCCCTGTGCTGCAGCTCAGTTTAAGGGTCTTGACAATCTTCTTATAGCCTAGGCCATCTTTATGTAGAACAACAATTCTTTTTTTTAGATCCTCAGAGAGTTCTTTGCCATGAGGTGCCACGTTGAACTTTCAGTGACTAGCATGAGAGAGTGAGAGCGATAACACCAAATTTAACACACCTGCTCCCCATTCACACCTGAGACCTTGTAACACTAACGAGTCACATGACACAGGGGAGGGTAAATGGCTAATTGGGCCCAATTTGGACATTTTCACTTAGGGGTGTACTCACTTTTGTTGCCAGTGGTTTAGACATTAATGGCTGTGTGTTGAATTATTTTGAGGGGACAGCAAATTTACACTGTTATACAGTTTGTACACTCACTGCTTTACATTGTAGCAAAGTGTCCTTTCTTCAGTGTTGTCACATGAAAAAGATATAATAAAATATTTACAAAAATGTAACTTTTGTGAGATACTGTATATATTCCAAAGTTTGTAGACACTATAACTTTCACACAAACCAATCTATATACACTTATTGGGATATTTTACCAAAGATATGTAACAGAATACATTTTGGCCTAAATTTATAAAGACATTTTGTTTTTTTAATGTTTTTATTGGATATGTTTTATAACAGGAAAAACATATTTCTGTGGTGAGCATGCAAACTTTGGTTTTTATCTTTTATTGTCAAATGCATATATGTATTATATGTGACTAATGTAGACTGTTGTCTGTACTAGAGTATCAAGCAACCGGGATCACCCTGGATGAAGCTATATGATCCCTACGCTGTATTCACCATGACATGTGTACTCTGTACTTTGTATCGTTTCTAATGGTTGATTGTCATATCAAATTTTATATACTATATATTTAATAAAACTGTGAAATTTTAACACAATAGTTGTGATACTGCTCACTACCGAGGTATGTCCCACAAAATCCCTTTATTTGTGTCTTAAGACTTACTGCTTGCCCTGACGGTTTATAAAAACTCACCACAAGACATAAAAAAATGTAAAATGACAGAAATAGTGAAGCGCAATCCTGAAAAAAATTACTATAAATACCTCTACAATAATAAATGAGGCTGGATGCCCCTAAGAGGACAAATGAGCATGCACAAAAAACAAGAATAAATATACATGAAATAATAAAACATAAACAGGTAACCACTGGGTATAGGCACCCCTGTGCAAAAAAACTGTGCAAAATTACACTTAAAGTGCTTATGAAAGGTGACCGAGTGATAAATCACTCCTTAGGTTGTGCAAATGTACACTTAAAGTGCTACTGAAAAGTGACAGAGTGATAGATCACTCTTTATATTGTGCGATCCTTATAGTCCATATAAGTCCATATGATAGTGATGTAACTCTTGATGTGTTGAGAAGAACAGTGTTGAAACATACAGTGCTGTTTGAAAAGTGATTTAGTGGGATCGCTTTTCCAAAAACGTGGTCGTAGAGGAGGAGCTTTTTTGCACAGGGGTGCCTATACCCAGTGGTTACCTGTTTATGTTTTATTATTTATTTATATTCTTGTTTTTTGTGCATGCTCATTTGTCCTCTTAGGGGCATCCAGCCTCGTTTATTATTGTAGAGGTATTTATAGTATTTTTTTCAGGATTGCGCTTCACTATTTCTGTCATTTTATGTATTTTAAGGGTATAGTGAGGTTGCTCTTCCCAGTGTAAGCAGCATCCTGATATCTATTATTATTTTATAACAGCTGGTAGCGCGGTTACATTTTTATAGTATTTTTTGTACATAAAAAAAATGTATTTAAAAACATATTAAAAATACATGTGCTTCTATGTGCGAAAGTATGATTGAGCTATTAGATATGACTGGCAACATTTTTTCTGTTAAACTGGTTAAAAAAGCAGAGTAAAAGAAAAAAAAAGTAAAAAGAATAGGCACATGGGGCCCTTTAACTGTTAGCTGAGTATTGAAATCATGCTTTGGAAGCTTGTTGTATGCAGAGAATACATTACTTTCATGGAGGAGTATCAGAACATAAACAGGAACTAGATACAAACAAGTGCATATAACAGAGATAGACCATACATCCTGTTATATCATAGAAGACAAGAACTATACATTATAATAAGGAGAGTTGCAAAGTGTGCCACCATCCTGATATATAGAAGTACAAGCAATTATGGGGAAGAGTCCACATGTGCAGATAAATGGACTTTGCGGGCACACACGAAACTATAAAAATCGGATTCAATAAAAAATTACATTTATTTTCTAATATTAAGATACAAAAGGTATACAACGGGTAAAATTTGGTAAACCATGTGGGTACCCAAGAAGGGAAACCCTAATTAAACTTTGCCAGGTAAGTACAAACTACATTATGCCAGGAGGTAATACATGATACATGATACCAAAACTGTATGCATAAATGTAGAGAGTAAATGGTCGACGTGTTTTGCAAGCAAGCTTCTTCTGGACCTTTTCCTTGCAGATTGTGGTTACCGGAGCTCCAGAGGACTAGTGAATCGGGGGGCGGACACAGGGGATGTACGCTGGCTGGGCTAGACACAAAATATATCTGTATTTCTATGCCAATATGGAGAGATATCGTTCAGCTGTCTGGCACATCTAGGCCAAGCTACTTGCTCGGTCTAGCAAGGTGGGATATCAGTTGTACCTGATAGGTCAGCTCAAAAGGCCCGGGGTCCAGGACTATTTATATTAATTGAATGTGGCAATATGACCTGGAAAGCCAGTATGAGCGCACAGTCCTCTATCCTAACGTGAGCCCGCTACAGAGGGCAGGTAGACATCTTCTTGTAGACGCCTGTGTGTAGCTTTCCTGTGCGATGCCTCCACCGCGGAGTTTAATTAGGGTTTCCCTTCTTGGGTACCCACATGGTTTACCAATATTTTACTCTTTGTATACCTTTTGTATCTTAATATGAGAAAATAAATGTAATTTTTTATTGAATCCGATTAGTCTCGTGTGTGCCCGCAAAGTCCATTTATCTGCACATGGGGACTCTTCCCCATAATTGCTTGTACTTATTCATTATAATACTACAGTGCTACCTGCTGGCATAGACAGGTATAATGCATATGTATATAGTTCACAGTACACAGTACATTACATGATGTTGCTTTTTCCAACAAATTTGTTTTAGTTTTTATCTATCCACCAATTTGTATTTCTTTCTTCAACACAGGTGCCAGTCATTGTTACCTAGACCTAACCTAGAATTGCTGGCACGGTAATGCAAGCAAGAATTAAGAGACTGCAAATGATAAAACAGTGTCAAAGGCAGAGGCAAGTGTTTTCATTCAAGAATTAGGAGAGTCATAGTACAGATGTTAGAGAGAGAAAACGGAGTTGGCAGCGCAAGCACGGGAGTGAGGGTTGGGGGAGCCCAGACAGATTGAGGCTGCGGGCTTTTGGGGGGGGGAGGAGGGGGGACCCTCGGTTAGTCACCTGGTGGTTGGGCAGGTTGAGGGATGGTCAAGTGACCTGGAGGAACAGAAGGCAATGTTCAACAAGTCTATATGTACAAAGGTATATACACAAGTCCGTGCGTACAAAATTCCTGGTATAGTCTATTGCTGGGATGGTGGAAATCACTGTGACACTGGTAGGCTGCACCACTAAGAAGTAACCGGACTCCTGTGGGTGTCGTCACCGACTGTGACGTTACGCGTGGACGTGTGATGGTAACACTCATCAAAATTAGAACAAATTATTTAAACAAAATATGTGATGACGTGAATCTCCGCGTGGAAAGAACAAGAAACAATGGGTGTCCTCAGGCCAATGAAGAATCACCACGTCGGATGGTCACAGTGTCACTAAAGGTGGTAGGGTCGTTATCTGATATGGTCCTTAAAACATGCGTGCCTGAACACATATATGGAAACATGTATATCTGAACAACTTGTAACGGAAGACAAGGAGGTCCAGTGAACTGGTAGGGAGTTGGACGGGTTGGTGGTCCACTGATTGGCTCCCAC
>BLSH010333604.1:17332-48217 GCA_018402905.1 Glandirana rugosa | reverse complement strand
ATGCAGAGCTTGATCTGCAACTCAAAGCAGCGGTATGTGAAATCCCTAATTTCTGCTATCTGTCCTCAGAGCAACAGCACAGACAGCAGTAGTAAAATAATCTATCTCAGGATGCAGGATCAGGTCTTAAAATGGCTCAAATCTGTCCCTCACGCAGTCAGCTACCTTTCCCTACACTAACCCAAGGAGCATGTGACTGCAGCACTGTGACTCCAGCTTATAAAGAGGCTGGGTCACATGATGCACCGGCCAATCACAGCCATGCCATTAGTAGGCATGGCTGTGATGGCTTCTAAGGGCAAACCAGTGAAACACTTGTTGATTGGCTGCCCTGCAGCTTCTCAACACGTGGAGTAAAATAGCAGAACCCCGGACCGAACCCGAACGATTTTTGAAATGTCCGGGTCCGGGTCCGTGCCACGGACACCCGAAAGTTCGGTACGGACCCGAACGTTACAGTCCGGGTTCGCTCAACACTAGTAACAAGGTCTCAGGTGTGAATGGGGAGAAGGTGTGTTAAATTTGGTGTTATCGCTCTCACTCTCTCATGAAGTTCAACATGGTACCTCATGGCTAAGAACTCTCTGAGGATCTGAAAAAAAGAATTGTTGCTCTACATAAAGATGGCCTAGGCTATAAGAAGATTGTCAAGATTCTGAAACAGCTGCAGCACAGTGGCCAAGACCATACAGCAGTTTAACAGGACAGGTTCCACAGAGAACAGGCCTCACCATGGTCGACCAAAGAAGTTGAGTGCACATGCTCAGAGTCATATCCAGAGGTTGCCTTTGAGAAATAAACATATGAGTGCTGCCAGCATTGCTGCAGAGGTTGAAAGGTTGGGGGGTCAGCCTGTCAATGCTCAGACCATACACCGCACACTGCATCAAATTGGTCTGCATGGCTGTCATCCCAGAAGTAAGCCTCTTCTAAAGAAGATGCACAAGCCCGCAGTTTTCTGAAGACAAGCAGACTAAGGACATGGATTACTGGAACCATGTCCTGGGTCTGATGAGATCAAGATAAACTTATTTGGTTCAGATGGTGTTAAGCGTATGTGGCAGCAACTAATTGAGAGTACAAAGACAAGTGTGTCTTGCCTACAGTAAAGCATGGTGGTGGGAGTGTCATGGTCTGGGGCTGCATGAGTGCTTCCGGCACTGGGGAGCTACAGTTCATTGAAGGAGCCATGAATGCCAACATGTACTGTGACATACTGAAGCAGAGCATGATTCCTTCCCTTCGGAGACTGGGCTGCAGGGCAGTATTCCAACATGATAACGATCCCAAACACACCTCCAAGACGACCACTGCCTTGCTAAAGAAGCTGAGGGTAAAGGTGGTGGACTGGCCAAGCATGTCTCCAGACCTAAACCCTATTGAGCATCTGTAGGGCATCCTTAAATGAAAGGTGGAGGAGCGCAAGGTCTCTAACATCGACCAGCTCCATGATGTTGTTATGAAGGAGTGGAAGAGGACTCCAGTGGCAACCTGTGAAGCTCTGGTGAACTCCATGCCCAAGAGGGTTAAGGCAGTGCTGGAAAATAATGGTGGCCACACAAAATAATGACACTCTGGGCCCAATTTGGATATTTTCACATAGGGGTGCACTCACTTTTGTTGCCAGCGGTTTAGACATTAATGGCTGCGTGCTGAGTTATTTTGAGGGGACAGCAAATTTACACTGTTATACAAGCTGTACACTCACTACTTTATATAGTAGCAAAGTTTCATTTCGTTGTCTCGTGAAAAGATATAATAAAATATTTACAAAAATGTGAGGGGTGTACTCACGTTTGTGAGATACTGTATTATAGAATAGCAAGACACTAGATACAGCAGGCAAGAAAACCTGCTGTGTACATGCATGCTGCCAGTTCCCAAAGGGTAAGTTGTCTGTGTTGAAGACCACCCTAAGGCCCCTTTCACATGGGTCAAACTCTGATTAGATCAGCAGGGAATCTTGTAGGGTAGGTAGATGACACTTCCTCCTTGTTTGGTGTCAAGTGTGGGTCACATAGGAGTCTTGTCTGTTCTTGTTACACCAATATCAACTATAAAATTAGACAACATATTAACTGTGGCAGTAAGAATGTAGTATATGCGGTGGAATGCACGGCATGCCACATACAGTATGTGGGTTGTACAGTCATAAATCTAAGGACAAGGATAGGGGAACACTACAATGGGGCATCCTATACTACAGACAGGGGGCTTTCTAATGTTTCCAAGCATTACGTACGTACATTCAGCAAACATGTCATCTTTTATTATTTATGGCTTGGAAGTAGTACATAGCATGCCCAGAGGGGGAGATCTACACCACAAGTTTTTGGAGCTTGAGGTGTGGTGGATATTAAATTTGGATACCAGGACACCACATGGCATGAACCAGAGCTGTGATGTAGACTTTTTCCTGAAATAAACAAATAAAGGAATTTTGTGGGTATAAAACTATAATGAAGGATATGTATCTTTTCCTTCCCCCTAAAAAAACTTCTCCTTTCTCTTCCCCCCTCTGATCTCTTCCCCCTTTTTATCTTATTTCTTGTCGTCTCTTTGACACTCCACATTTTTCTGGTCTCCTGTTAGTATAATGACTATGAATTTATGATTTCCCTATAATGAGAACATTAACAGGAACAGTGTAGGATTTTTAAATAGACAATCTATTAACAGATCCCTTGCAAGATGTTATTTATGGTTAAATAGTAACATTTTGCTAATATAAGAATGAATAGTACCTATGAGGAAATAATTAGGGATACAAGTCTGTGTTTGTAAACATAAATTGGATACTATGGGCAAAAAATGTAACCAAGATATACAGTATCTCACAAAAATGAGTACACCCCTCACATTTTTGTAAATATTTTATTATACCTTTTCATGTGACAACACTGAAGAAATGACACTTTGCTACAATGTAAAGTAGTGAGTGTACAGCTTGTATAACTGTGTAAATTTCCTGTCCCCTTAAAAGAACTCAACACACAGCCATTAATGTCTAAACCGCTGGCAACAAAAGTGAGTACACCCCTAAGTGAAAATGTCCAAATTGGGCCCAAAGTGTCAATATTTTGTGTGGCCACCATTATTTTCCAGCACTGCCTTAACCCTCTTAGGCATGGAGTTCACCAGAACTTCACAGGTTGCCACTGGAGTCCTCTTCCACTCCTCCATGATGACATCACAGAGCTGGTGGATGTTAGAAACCTTGCTCTCCTCCACCTTCCATTTGAGGATGCTCCACAGATGCTCAATAGGGTTTAGGTCTGGAGACATGCTTGACCAGTCCATCACCTTTACCCTCAGCTTCTAGCAAGGCAGTGGTCATCTTGGAGGTGTGTTTGGGGTTGTTATCATGTTGGAATACTGTCCTGTGGCCCAGTCTCTGAAGGAGGGGGATCATGCTCTGCTTCAGTATGCCACAGTACATGTTGGCATTCATGGTTCCCACAATGAACTGTAGCTCCCCAGTGCCGGCAGCACTCATGCAGCCCTAGACTATGACACTCCCACCACCATGCTTGACTGTAGGCAAGACACACTTGTCTTTGTACTCCTCACCTGGTTGCCACCACACACGCTTGACACCATCTGAACCAAATAAGTTTATCTTGGTTTCATCAGACCACAGGACATGGTTCCAGTAATCCATGTCCCTAGTCTGCTTGTTTTCAGAAAATTGTTTGTGGGCTTTCTTGTACATCACCTTTAGAATCCATACAGACCAATTTGATGCAGTGTGCAGCATATAGTCTGAGCACTAACAGACTGACCCTTTCAAGCTTTGCAGCAGTGCTGACAGCACTCATATATCTATTTCCCAAAGACAACCTCTGTCTTGGCCACCATGCTGCAGCTCAGTTTCAGAGTCTTGGCAATCTTCTTATCGCCTAGGCCATCTTTATGTAGAGCAACAATTCTTTTTTCAGATCCACAGAGAGTTCTTTGCCATGAGGTGTCACGTTGAACTTCCAGTGACCAGTATGAGAGAGTGAGAGTGATAACACCAAATTTAACACACCTGCTCCCCACTTACACCTGGGATCTTGTAACCCTAAAGATTCACATGACACCAGGGAGGGAAAATGGCTAATTGGGCCCAATTTGGACATTTTCACTTAAGGGCGTACTCACTTTTGTTGCCAGTGGTTTAGACATTAATGGCTGTGTGTTGAGTTATTTTGAGGGAACAGTAAATTGACACTGGTTTACAAGCTGTACACTCACTACTTTACATTGTAGCAAAGTGTAATTTCTTCAGTGTTGTCACACAAAAAGATAGAATAAAACATTTACAAAAATGTAAGGGGTGTACTCACTTTTGTGAGATACTGTAACTTTGGGAGCCCTTCTTCTTTTTTCTCTTACTAGATAATGAAAGTAGAAAAAAAGTTTTAAATCTGGCAGTGGCAAATTTTAAAAAATATATTTTCTCTTATTCTTTCTCTTTGTCTTGGTCCACAGGGGGATACGCACCTGCAGCAGTGTCTCCCAATTCTGATAATGGTCATCAGTAACCGATTGATTCAGAGCAGATCACATGATTCATTTTTTCTAATACTTTTGTATATTTAAATGTGTATTTTTAGTGTCTATTTAAGCTGTGAACAAGGCGCAACTGCCGAAACGCATCAGCTTGTCTGTATGTGCATGGTCTATACCTAATAAAGAATTTGGAAGATTTTCCAGTGTGCCGACTCTACTACCTTTGGAATCCATGGGTCACATAGGAGGCCTACCTGGGGTGGGTTCTTCTGGGCTATGCTAGGTACTTTGTACAGGGTCATTGCCTTATACATGGAGTACCTTTACTTAACCTGTAGAGATCCGCGCTATAGACGATAGACGTCTACAGCGCGGATCTGAATCTCCGGGAGGACGTCTATAGACGTCCGCCCCTTAACACACCCCCTGCGCGCTCTCACAAGCGGCGGCGGCGCGCGCGGCCGCCGCACGCTGCGTGGGCGTGCCAGCGGGTCGGGCGGACTCGATGTCCGCTCCTGACCCGCGATCGCCTTACAGAGCTGTAGAACGGGGAACCGCCGATGTAAACACGGCGGTTCCCCGTTCTGTGAGAGGGGGACAAACAGATCTACTGATCCCTGTCACTGGGATCAGTTAGATCTGTTATGTCCCGGCCAACCCCGCCCCCCCACAGTTAGAACACACCCAGGGAACACATTTAACCCCTTCACTGCCCCCTTCAGGTTAACCCCTTCACTGCCAATGACATTTATACAGTAATCAGTGGACATTTAAATTTCTGATCGCTGTATAAATGTCATTGGTCCCAAAAAAGTGTCAAAAATGTCCGACATGTCCCCCCCAATATCGCAGTCCCAATAAAAATCGCAGATCGCCGCCATTACTAGTAAAAAAAAAAATAATAATAAAAACGCCATAAATCAATTCCCATAGTTTGTAGACGCGATAACTTTTGCGCAAACCAATCAATAAACGCCGAGTGCGATTTTTTTTACCAAAAATATGTAGAAGAATATAAATCGGCCAAAACCGATGAATAATTGTTTTTTTTATTTTTTATTTTTGGATATTTATTAGAGCAAAAAGTAAAAAATATTGTTCTTTTTTCAAAATCGTCGCTCTTTGTTTGTTTATGGCGCAAAAAATAAAAACCGCAGAGGTGATCAAATACCACCAAAAGAAAACTCTATTTGTGGGAAAAAAAGAACATCAATTTTATTCGGGTACATTGTCGCACGACCGCGCAATTGTCATTCAAAATGCAACAGCGCTGAAACCTGAAAAGTGGTCTGGGCAGGAGGGGGGTTTAAGTGCCCAGTAAGGAAGTGGTTAAACAGATGAACAGATTAATTAACTCTATTAACCCCTCTCAATGCAATGTACTACACACCACCACGGTCGCTTGTACATTTAGGAGGAATACACAGATCCCGTGCCCTCTCTACCTGTCCAGCGTATCACCACCACCTAACTCCGAACAACAGCATGGGGTCCTGTCATGCACCTAGCACTGACTCTACTGGGTTGATTTACTAAAGCTGGAGAGTGCAAAAACTGGTACAGCTGTGCATGCTAGCCAATGAGCTTCTAACCTCAGCTTGTTCAATCAAGCTTTGACAATAAAACCTTGAAGCTGATTGGTTTCTGTGTGGAGCTGCACCAAATTTTGCACTTTCAAGCTTTAGTAAATCAACCCCTATGTGTGCACTTCACTTAACTCATCTTTCATACCTGTGTACAGAATGAGGGCCCGGTGCCATGGGAGATGGATCGCTGACAACAAGAGACTATCTCTTCTGCCACATGTACAGGCTTACAACAGGCTGCTAGAGAAACGTTTGTTACCCTTGGTAATCACTAATTTTTGACCCGATTTTCAGCTATATATGCCGCTTACTTGCATTACTCCTCTTTAGCAACTTCAGACTAGGCAAAGTCAGTTTCGAGCGCTTTACTTGAATAAAATAACACAATGACATATACAGACGACAGTCCGAAATAAAGTGCAAACATTTCCCTAATATTCCTACTCCGCTGAGCATACCTGCATTGGAAAGAGTCCATCTTTGGTAGGTGTTTTCAGGAGGGACTGCAAGCCCCAGCAATCCTCCTGGGCAGTGGAAACTCTGATTTTGGCACATCATTGGAAATCCAGACTCTGGTGGTGGCAAGGAGTGGATTTTAGCCAAACCGAAACGGCCAGAGCTGAACCAGCAGAACAGCAACAGGAATTCCTTAGGCAGCTCTATGGACCTGGCCTCCACTCCTTTTTAGCACACAGGACTGGGGGGTCGAACTCAACTGCATGGTTGCATCTGCCTGTCCTCCGATTTTCCTAAATGAAAGGGGATGGATCACCTTCTGTTTTTTTTCTTTAGTGGACCAGATCGCATTGGAGGTAGGCGGGTGTAAAAGGACACAAGTCCATTTACACCAGTGGTTCTCAACTCCGGTCCTCAGGGCCCACTAACAGGCCAGATTTTAAGTATTACCTTGGGGAGATGCAGACTAGAATACTGCAATCACTGAGCAGCAAATGATATCACCTGTGATGTATTTCAGTTATCTTGCAAACCTGGCCTGTTAGTGGGTCCCGAAGACAGGAGTTGAGAACTACTGGTTTACACTGACTGGTCAAGTGGGCTGAATGGAGGATCTGATCATGTCTGCCTGAAAAACTGACATGTGGACCTGATGAGACCCTTCGTTTGAAAGGGCCTAAGACTATTTAATTTGAACCAAAATCTGCATTTTTGAGAGCTCCTTTGGCTGTTGATCAGTGACAGATTCAGGTTAGTCATGTATAGTCTTTCTTCACTATCAGCTCCATAAAAAATGTGTATGTTTATGTGTGTGCATGCATGCATGCTGGGGGGGGGGGGGGATCAATACATTGCAGCATAATTCAAAGAACTTTTTTTGCCTATGGGGAAAAAATAAATTCTTTGTCTCTATTGATCAATAAATAAAGTGACATTGATCACAGAAACTTCAGAGAAACACAGCAAGCTTTGCTTTTATGACATTTTTCTGTTGTCTTTCTATGGCAGGCTCAGTGGGGACCACGCTTCTCTGTGTCTATCTTCCATAAGGCTGCAAACGCCCATGTGAGCAAGTTCTTTCTACTCATTATAAGTCATAGCTATCCAAATTACAATAGACCATAATTCACAGTAGATACACTGGATAAACTCACATGAAAGCTGGCTGATTAATAGGTAGACACATGACACTAGCAATCTGATCAATCCATAACATTCAATAAAGAGGCGTTGCCAATACTGACTGGAAACATGTTTTCCTTTAAGTATATTACAGAGACTACAGCAAGTCTTCCAGTGCAAAGTTCACATATAGAGCTGGCAAGCAAACACATTGTACAACAGAAAGACTATTTCGTTCAGCCCTGACAGTGGATTGAGTTAATAGATTGTACCCCTTGTATATTTACTTGAAACAGCGTGATCTATTTAGGTCGCCAAGGCTTCATTACAATGACAAAATACAGAGAGAGAAAACACACATCTTATTGACACGACATACTAAATTATAGACCCCCCACCAACTTATCTAACAGTCTCACGTACACGATGCTCTCTGCTACCTTAGAACGTTCAAGGCGAGCATACTGTCTCTCCTGCTGGCTCTGGATTGAATTAACTTGATTAGCTGAGAAATTTTCAACATATTTGTCCTTCTCTTGCTAATCAATTTTAATCAATCTACTGCAGAAAATTAATTGAAATTCTACCGAAATTGCTGTTACTCTCGCTGATAAATGGATAGAATTCTGTTTCTTAGAGCTATTGTATTCAGGCCGTCCAAGCTGCGCAGAAAACAAGCAATATTAATTCTTTAGTGTCGATGTGAAGAACAATAAAGAGTTCTGCAGTGAGATATATATGGTATCAAGAAAATACACATTTGAGCAGCTGGAAGATCATTTTTGTAGTGCCATAATTATCATACCATCTATCTTTTCAAAGCAGGCTTTTAATGTTGTCATGAAATGTATGTTATTTTATATGTCAAACCAAGTTATGCTGTTCTTACATCTCTCCCAACTCACTATAAAAAGTAGGTTTGAATCTATGGCAGCCATAATAGAAACGCATCAAAGAAATGTCTTTGAGATAAAGAGCATTTTTATCCTACTTATTCATATTACCTTTTGTGTTTGTCTGATATACAGTAAATGTTAAAGAATATATAGGATAATGAACCCTTGCTATAAATTCTAAGGATAATTTTCAAGATACAGTAAAGAGTTTCAGATTAAGTGCCTCACCATGGAATTCCAAGGTGAATACTGTTCATATATAGTATATTGCATTTTACTGAACATTATATGCTAGGCCTTATAAAATTCCCAAACTTTTTTTATAGGTACTGATTTGTGGACACTAATAATAATAATAATGATGGGGCGTGGCCTGCTAGCGAGGAAGATGGCCGCAGAGTGATTCGGCTCCTGACAGAGCGACCTCCACCAGCGGCACGAAGCACTGAGGACTCGCTTTCACCACACCACAGTGCTTGGGGAAGTAGCCCAGACCTCCTGGGAGCACTATGAGCAAGAGAAAACCCCGCAACGCACCCCGCAAACTGGCGGAGATCTTTACAGCAACGGGCGGCGGACAAGAAGGCGGCGCCGCAATGAGCACGGGAAACAGCAGACCTCAACCCGGGCGAGACGCTGCGGATGCTGTGGAGACCCCAAATCAGCAGAGAGCCGGTAAGGCAAGTGCTGACACTTCCCCGTCTCAAAGCCCACAGAAATCCAGGCCCAGACTGGACCCCATGCTGCAAGCTCTGTCAGACGAGGACAGGGAGGGGGATCAAATGGAGGACATAGGAGATGAAACAGACCCCATTTCACAATTCCCCACCACGGGACAGCCCATTATGGATACCACCCTGAAAAGCATGTTGGTGGCACTCCGCAATACTCTGCACACTGACATGATATCGGTAGTATCCAAACTTAAAGCAGAAGTAAATTATCTGGGAGATAGAGTCAGCCATATGGAGGACAAGATGTCAGACTTTGCGGAGGCATACAATGACCTCGTGGATGCCCACAAAGAGACAGCAGACACCATTAGACACCTCCAGATGAAATTAGCTGATACAGAAGACCACTCCAGGAGGAATAACGTGAAATTTAGGGGGGTCCCGGAGTCAGTCCTACAGGGAGACCTAAAAAGCTACATCCAGTGGATGATAACGACCCTGCTCCCAGACATTCCTCACTCCAAAACAATCATCGACCGGGCCCATAGATTGCCTAAATCTCCCTATCTCTCAGATCAGGTACCAAGAGACATAATCGCACAGATCCATTTCTTCCATGTTAAGGAGGAACTGATCCACGCTGCCAGATGGGTCAATCCCTTACCAGACCCCTATGCGGCAGTGAAATTATTCTCTGGCCTCTCACAATTTACCCTAGCGGCCCAAAAACAACTTCTCACGATCACCAAAATGCTACAGAGCCATAAGATCTTATATAAATGGGGCCCACCTGCCAAGCTGATTATCACCAAGGGCAATAGACAACATGTGGTCTCCACCTTGGATGAAGGTCTTAAACTACTTCGTACCTGGAAACTCCTCACGCCCTCTGAGGAGCACCCCCACAGGGGGACAGGAAACCTGAATCCCAGGAACCCAGAGGTCCCTTCTGATCGCTGAAATCCTCAAAAAAAGTGAAATTTCTCCCTGTTACACGCCATTTGCTTCAGAGTCCAAGCGAGATCAGTTCACTTTTAACCCCCAATACAGAATCCTTGGTTACTACCTACAAAGGAGGTGGCAAACGTTTGGAGCCCAGTGAGTCCCCCAGCCTCCTTCAGAGTAGCGGCTGCTACTCAGTAATCCATCGGTTTACATTCACCGTCACTTTACCCTATGTTTTGGTTTTTATGTAAGTTTTGGTTTATGGTTTGGTCATACACTGCTCCATTTCTTCAGTCCACCCAATAAGGAACTTCGCTATCAAACTGCCCCTGTATGTGTCTTTGCTTTCTAGTCTGTACTGCAACCCCTGCGGCTCCTTCTTGCTTTTTTCAAGCAAATATCCTCTCCCTTGAAGTGCAAAGTCTTATCCAAGGAACACACTCTCCATTCAACTGCGGGCTTTGTTGGACTTCGATTTCAAAGAACTGCTCGAACATGGGCACCCCAAGGATATGGTAAAGTACTGTCTAGCGTGTTAAAATACACCCATCATGCCATTGACACTGGTTTCTCTTAATGCTCATGGCTTAAATAGCCCCTTTAAGCGGAAAGCCGCCTGAAAGGAGGCCCTGAAGCTTCAGGCGGATGTCTTTTGCATGCAGGAGACTCATTTCAGCGCCTCCAAGCCTCCACAATGCTCACATAGACTTTACCCTCATATTTTCATGGCCAATGGCCCGGTAAAGAAAAATGGAGTGATGATCACCATCAGCTCTTCATTATCCTTTACCCTACAGGAACTACACACTGACCTTAAAGGTCGATACCTCATGCTGGTCTGTTATTTGAACAACGTCCTTTACACACTTGTTAATGTTTATGCGCCCAATACGGGCCGGTCTAAGTTTCTTAATGTATTGTACAAAAAAATCAAGAGGATCAGGAAGGGCTCACTTCTAATAATGGGTGATTTCAACTCAATCATAGACTATGAATTGGACGCATCTAATTATAGCTCTCGCTCAATCCCTAGACAATCGCTGGCACCTTTTTTGAAAAAGAACCTCTTATATGACCCATGGAGGTGTATTCACGCAGGAGAAAGGGACTACACCTACTTTTCTGCTCCCCACGGGAAATATACAAGGATCGATTTCTTTTTGACTGATCTGTCCATGCTATATAAGGTATGTAAAGCGGAAATTCTGCCAATAACCTGGTCAGATCATGCCCCTATCAAATTAGTCCTTTCTGATGATCAAAGAGCCCTTCCAACTCATCTCTGGAGGAATAACGTTCAGTTATTTAAGAACCCTAATTTCATAGATAAGATCTCCACGCAACTGGAAGAGTTCTTCTCTCTGAACTGTACACCAGAATCTGATATAGCTAATGTATGGTGCATGCACAAGGCCTTTTCAAGAGGCCTCCTAATTCAACTAGCTTCCAGAGTTAGGAAACAGAAAACACAGGCCATTGACAAAACATTGGCTAAAATCCAATCATTGGAATGACTTCACAAGCACACTCTTGATCCCAACAGTCTTTTCGAGCTAAACACCGCCAGACATGAACTGAGGCTCCTCATGTTAGCAGAACTTGACAAACAGTCCCACAAAATCAAGGCCACTTTTTACTAACAAGGTAACAAGGCAGGCAAACTCCTGGCTAATCAGGTAAAATCTAGACAGATAAAAAGCGCAATAGCATACCTTAGAGACCCAAAAACAAACTGTAAATTGACACACCCGAAAGACATAGCAAATACCTTCCGAATGTATTATCAATGTCTATATAACCTCCAAAATGATATAGAGACCGCACAACCCACCGGCGATGCTATACACCATTACTTGACCAACTTACGCCTCCCCTCCATAAATGAAGAGGCACTCCACAAATTAAATTTACCCGTATCCGCGGAAGAAATTGCCAAAACCATACAAGAACTCCCTAAAAAAAAAAAACCCGGGGACTCTCATCCGAATATTATAAAGCATTCCAGAATATCTTGATCCCCCACTTACAGAAACTCTACAATGGGATCACTAACACCAGCTTTCTCCCAGAAGAAATGCTCAAGGCTATTATATTTACCTTACCAAAGCAGGGCAAAGAACCAACTTCCCCCCAAAACTTCCAGCCAATTTTCCTGAATACGGACCTCAAATTATTTTCAAAGATCACAGCGAATAGACTAGCAGACATTACGCCCACCCTTATAAACCGCGATCAAGTAGGATTCGTGAAAGGTAGACAGGCCTCTGACGGAACCAGGAGAATGATTGACCTACTTACAATTTTAGAAAATAAGAGAGAGTCGGCAGCCTTCTTGGCCCTAGATACCAAGAAGGCTTTCGACGAGTTCACTGGGGGTACCTTAGAGCCACCCTCATTACGTTTGGGATCCAAGGCCCTATCCTCAATGCAATATCTGCATTGTATTCCGGCCCTTCAGCCCAAGTATATTCCTCTAATGCCTTTTCGGACCCATTTGAGATCACAAATGGGACCAGACAAGGGTGCCCGTTGTCCCCAATTATTTTCACCCTTATTATGGAGCCGTTTGCAGAAGCTATAAGGAATAACCCCCAAATAATTGTACTAAAAGTGGCGGATTACATGCATAAAATTGGGCTATTTGCGGACGACGTCCTCCTAACCTTTAAAGAAGTCGCCTCCTCCCTAAGAGTAGTACAGGAAGAAATTGAAAAATTCAGTAAAGTAGCCTACTACAAAATTAACATTACGAAATCCTCCATTCTACCCATCAACATAGGCCCAGCAGCCAGGAAATCTTTGAAAAAAGAGTCCCCGTATGCATGGGAAAATAAAACCATAGACTACCTGGGGATCAAACTCACGTCACCCACTACAAAATCGTATGACTAACTTTTTACCCCTCCTCGAGACAATTAGGAAAGACCTTTTAACATATAGGAAAAACAAAATCTCATGGCTAGCTCGAGTGGCAGCATTTAAGATGCTCTCCCTACCCAAATTACTATACCTCTTTAGCACTATCCCTATAAAACTCCCAACCCGCTTCTTCACCACCATAAATAAATACATGAATGCATATATATGGAACGAGGGTAAACCACGAATTACACGCTCAAAGCTCTATAAAAATAAAAACCAGGGTCGAATAAATTTGCCCAACATTCAGTTATACCACAGAGCAGCCATTCTGGACCAACTTAGGCAATGGCTCGAAACCAACCCTAACAATAGGTGGGTCAACATCGAAAAAACACTACTACGAAATAGGGGTTTTCAACCCCTATTGATCGCCTGCGCAACTCGACAAACGATATATACACCCACATGCAACACTATAGGGGCAACATTAGAAGCCTGGAACCACACACTACAAGGGACACTTAATAGAGACCCTCTTAAAACAATTCCCATCCCCATCGAAACATACGAACACCTAATCCCCATTTTCACCCTAAGACAGGTCAGTCAAGCAGCACCTAAGGCTTTCCAATCCATTCAGATTAGACACTTCCATAGAACCCTCCCATCTACCAACATTAAGGTAAATGAGGATCTGTGGACTTTCCTCCACAAAGATACTAGCGTTAATAAGGGAATTTCATGGTTATACCAGTTTCTAAACACACAGGATAAGAGGAAGGCACCGCAGATCATTAGTTGGGAAAAAGATCTCCAGAAAGAATTTTCCACCTTAGAGTGGAACAATACACGTTACTCAAAGCTACTCATTGTACTTCCCATTGGGAAAATATTATCAAAACACTATACAGAAGCTATATGACTCCACATAAAATAAACCAAATCTTTCCGAATGTTTCTCCTCTGTGCTGGCGTTTATGTGGACTAACAGGAGATCTACACCATATACTTTGGTCATGCACAACAATTAGAGGCTTTTAGACCGCAGTCTTTGCTCTTATCTCAAATATCATTAAAGCCATTGTGACGCCCAATCCCCACTTAGCTTTATTTGGCCTCCAGTTGACTCAATTTCCTAAACTATACTGGACGTTAATTGCACACATTCTTACAGCAGCCAGGATGTCTATCATGAAGAAGTGGAAACAAATCGCAGCTCCTAATATAGAAGAAGTTATACAGAGGGTAGACAACGACTATGTCTGTGAAAGGTATTTAGCGTACAGGAACAACTCAGAGGAAAGCCACAAAAGCAAATGGGGTGCCTGGATCCTCACAAGGGATTTAACACAATACTGAGACTATCAACATGGGGGGACCCGTGTGCTCCCCCGGGGGGCCGGGCCTTCCCACCGCTCTGGTCACCTGAGAGATTCGGGGGGTGGGGAGGTTGGGCCCTCCTAATTGGGGGGTGCAGGGGGCCGCCCCATTTTTCAATAGCACTATGGCTGGCATAAAAGTGTTGTGTGGAGATACACCTTCTGGAAAGTTTTGTCTTTGCTATACAAATATGGATGTATGACCTGTTTGACTTTTTTCCTTTGTACTTTTGTATTTTATTTTGTACATCATGAATACTTCAATAAAAACTATTTGAATGAATAATAATAATGATAATAACTGAATGACTGAATTGAATATGTCAAAACAGGCACGGGCATGTGCAGTGGGTGTGTCGGGTATGCCCGGGCACACCCTAATCACTATGTGCGGTGCCCATTCCCCCTACTGCCCAGGCTCCCTACTCCCCGTTGCTCCCACCACCCCACAGTGCTGCTGCCTTCCCCCCTCTCCTCTCCCCCCGGCTGCTGTGGGGTATGTTTCAGGATCGAGAGCAGGGGAAGGGGCTAGTAAATATGTAATTTACCGGCCCTCTTTTCTAAATAAATACAGTGAACACACTCGCTGTGTCCATTTATATCTGAAGTAGAGTAAACTGTGTTCACTTTGCTTCAATTTGTGAATGAACAGGAAGCCACTCAGCACAGAGCACATCCCACTCATTCACTGCCCAGTGCAGCTGGGATGTATGACCTGTTTGACTTTTTCAGGATCGATAGCAGGGGAAAGGGCTAGTAAATATGTAATTTACTTCAATAAAAACTATTTGAATGAATAATAATAATGATAATAACTGAATGACTGAATTGAATATGTCAAAACAGGCACGGGCGTGTGCAGTGGGTGTGTCAGGTATGCCCGGGCACACCCTAATCACTATGTGCGGTGCCAATTCCTCCTACTGCCCAGGCTCCCTCCCCCCCGTTGCTCCCACCACCCCACAGTGCTGCTGCCTTCCCCCCTCTCCTCTCCCCCCGGCTGCTGTGGGGTATGTTTCAGGATCGAGAGCAGGGGAAGGGGCTAGTAAATATGTAATTTACCAGCCCCCTTTTCTAAATAAATACAGTGAACACACTCGCTGTGTCCATTTATATTTGAAGTAGAGTAAACTGTGTTTACTTTGCTTCAATTTGTGAATGAACAGGAAGCCACTCAGCACAGAGCACATCCCACTCATTCACTGCCCAGTGCAGCTGAGGCTGCAGAGAAAGGCATGTGTGTTTGAGCTTTGGGTTGCACACCCTAATGGAATAGGCTGTGCACACCTATGGTGACAGGTCTCTTTTTTGGTGATATGTGTTTCAGATGCTAGGGGGAGATTTCTAGGTATTTGTGTGCAGACTTCTGCCAAGAAACATTGGTGAGTGCCAGGTATATGTGTTTGGAAGTGGCACAAAGCTTTCTAGTACCAAGTGGGGGAAAGTTAAAGATGTGGAAGTAAATCAGGCAGGAAGTGGTAAGTAAAAAAAATATAGGGTCATCTATGCCTTGGAATAGCTTAAAGTGGTTCTAAAGGTATTACATTTTACCTTAATGCGTTCCCGGGATTAAGGTAAAGGATTTTGCCACTTGCTGTGCCTTTCCCCCCTTAAATACTTACCTGAGTCCTGTATCGCTCTAGCGCTGGGCCTGTCTGCCGTTCTCCTCTCTTCTCTCCCCGTTTTCATAAGCTTGGTTGAGAGTAATGGGAGCCATTGGCCCCTGCTCCTGTCAGTCAAATCCTGTGAGCAGAGAGTGGGGGCAGGGCAGAGCTGCACTGTGTTTGTCAATGGACGCATACAGTTCAGCTCAGGGTGAAGCCTGCAAGTCTACCCCCAAACCAAGCGCACTGCTATGGGGGCAGACACAGAACAGAAGTGGAGAGAGCCAGCTGGGGGCCCCAGAAGAGGAGGTTCAGGGCTGCACAGAACAAGTAAGTATATGTTTTATTATTTTAATTTTAAAATAAATTACCTTTAAAACCATTTTAAGATGAGGAAAGTGGAAAAATAGCACTGGACCCATAGGGTTATCTGACTGGTATTGCTATCTCAAATTATTGATGTTGATGAAATGATCTGGTTCCTGGGCAGGCAGCTTCTACACACCAGAGTAGCTCCAAGGTCTGCTTAGCTTGTAGTGTAATGTAATGAAAATGGAAAATGAAGCACCATGACCTGCTAGGTCGTCCAAATATAAGTTGAATAGACTCTGGGTTGTTTTTACAGGCAGCAGGAAGGGACGTCCCCCCTTTCCACCACCCAGCGGCGCTTCTCTAGGCTCTGCCTTGCAATCGGGAGCCGGAGATCTGATCCAGCGGTGGCACTGGGTTATAATAGAGCTGGCTGTGGACCGGATGGTATGATTCAAACCCTGTATGGCCAGCCTAAGCAAGAGCTTCAGCAGCTCTCCAGTTCCAGGCTGAAATTGTTCTAAAAAGATAAGGAACAGAGGGTGCACCAGCCTAGCGCATTAACTTTCCAACAATGTATTGTATTATACTTTTCTCAAATGCAGGAGATTTGGTTTCCAGGCTGAGAGGTGGCTGATCTCATACCATCTCTTCAGTCAGGCAAGGTAATGCAGGGAAAATTCAAACACACATACCTTGTCTGGCACATTTCTTCAACCTAAAATCTGCTGCGTTAAACGTGACACTTTGAGGGCTCATATATATAAAAAAGTGATAATTTTTAAATAACAGTGAAATCAAAAGGTAAACATATAGTTCAATAACAAATGTGAAAGGCATATATGTAAAAAATATTTAACAGTCCCAGTTGTGTACAGAATGCTTGTGATCCCCAAGTGCACTGTCACTTCAGATAAAGAGGACTTTTACCGGAAAATATAGACCATATTACAAAGTCAAATTGCCATATGGATTATAATCCCATCATGAAGTGTCCAACAGAAGCCATAAAGAAAAATTCCTATGGTATCTCACAATCTCCAAGGTATGTTAGATTATTGCTATCCAGTAGAGTTAGGTGAACGGTTCGGACTGAGCAAAAGTTCGGCCCAAACATCATTGCCTGTTTGCTTTGTGGGGGTTAGCTCAATGGGGATCACCTTCCCTGGGAAAAAGGTAGTCCAAACGGCAGGTTTTCTTAAAAGCTGACTTGTAGCCAGTTTTATTTTAAAAGGTTGCATGAAAGTCAAACAAACAAAAGAGAAAATAAATCCTTGCCATCCAGGCTCTTACTAAACAGTTCCAGTTTTCTTCACTGAGCGGTGAAAGGCTTTTCCCAGTAATCCACAAAAAAAAAGACAATGCAAAACTTTAGTTTCAGTCACAAAGCAAATTTCAGTTCAGCAGCTCTCTTAGGCTTTGGCTTCCTGAGTCCAGGTCAAGAGCAATTTTCTGATCCAGACCTTCTTCATTTAACCCACCTGTTGGTGGACACAAGTGGACTGCAAAATCTGGTCTGGAACAAACCCTGCCATGGTGGCCGGTAAAACCCGGACTGGACTCCACCCTAGTTTCCTGCAAATGAACGCATGCGAGATGAAACATAATGTCCATCAATCACCTCGCCTTTCATAATGCCACATATCCCCCCCCTCTGCTCAAGCCCCTGCAGGTGAGCAACTATCCCAACCAGACAATGGACACGGGAAAGGGCATCTGCATTATTTTGGAGTTTTCCAGCTCTATGTTCCACTGTGAACTTAAATGCTTGAAGAGCAAGGAACCACCTTGTCACACAACTGTTTTTCTCCTTGTTATCATACATCCATTTAAGAGGGGCATGATCAGTGACTAGTTTGAATGGTCTCCCCAACAAGTAATATTTCAGAGCATCTAAGCCCCATTTAATAGCTAAACATTCCTTCTCAACAATGGCATCGTTTTTCTCATGATTGTTGAGCTTTCTGCTGTAAACGACTGGGTGCTAATCCCCATCTCTGACTTGGGACAGTACAGCACCCAGTCCCACATCAGAGGCATCTGTTTGCACCACAAACTCCTTTGTGAAATCTGGCTTGCTTCAACATTTGAAATGCCTTCTCTGTCTCAGGATTCCACTTAATCATAACCGACCCTCTACCCTTCATCAGATCTGTCAGTGGGGCTGCAATTGTGGCAAAATTGGGTATAAAACGCCTGTAGTACCCTGTTATCTAAAGAAATGCACAAACTTGTTTTTTATTTATAGGTTGGGGCCACTTTTGAACTTCTTATTGATCTGAGGCTTAATCAGCCCTCGACCAATAAGGTAGCCAAGGTAAATACCTTGGCCTCCTCCAAGCCTATGGCACATTTTTTTGGGTTGGCATTGAGTCCTGCTTTCCTAATCTATTACTGCTTGCACCCGGGGTAAATTAGATTCCCAATCTAGTCTGTGGATCACTACATAGTCCAAATAGGCGGTTGCGTATTGGCGATGTGCTCTCAGTGTCTTGTCCATCATTCTCTGGAATGAGGCAGGAGCACCATGCAAACCAAAAGGCATCAGCTTATATTGGAATGCCCCCTCAGGAGTAGAAAAGGCAGTCTTCTCTTTTGCAGATTTTGTTTGGGGTATCTGCCAACAACCTTTAGTCAGGTCTAAAGTAGTTACTGTATGTACCCGGCACTTCCCAATCTATCAATGAGCTCGTCGACCCAAAGCATTGGGTATGCATCGGATTTGGACACGCTATTCAACTTGCTGAAATCATTACAAAACCTTATAGTGCCGCCTGGCTTTGGGACCAAAACTATGGGACTTAACCAGTCACTGTGGGACTCCACTATCACGTCTAGCTCCAACGTGTTCTTTATTTTATTTGCAACTGCTTCCCGCCTAGCCTCAGGTATTCTATAGGGCTTTATATTTTATATGGGGGGTGGATGGGGGGTGTAAATATAGTGGTAAGAAAGGCCAAATCTTTGGGCAATTGTCTGTCACCCAGTTTTTTTAGACCCAGAAATGTTTCCACTCAGTCCTTGACATGGTTCACTGTAAGGGAAATTTTAGATGTGGATCATGAGATTGTCTTTGTTGTCCTCACATGTTGTGTGGTGATACATTACGTTTCACGGTTGATGACAGAACCTACAGTAGTGATAGATTTTATAACTGTAACACAAGTTACGTGGTATATGTCATCACCTGAGAAAAGTTCCATCCAATATGTGGGGGAGGACCACTCGGAGGCTTAGGGACAGGTTCCGAGAGCACCTGGGAGATATAAAGGGACGAAATTCCACTAATGTAGCTCGCCATTTTAATTCCATGCACGGAGGGGACCTGTCCCTGGTACAAGTATAGGTGATTGAAAGGGTTAGAGCCCCTGCAAGAGGAGGAGATTTGTTTTGCCTCCTCTGCAAGAGATAAGTATTTTGGATTTTTAAGTTGCAGATACCCAGGGTTTAAACTATGAATGGGACATCACACATTATTATAAAGGTTGATATGACAACATATTGTATGTTGGAAGCCTCCTGGGTTACGTGCGTCTTCAACTTTTATATAATCGTGTTTTTTGGGTCCTTATATACTTACACATTTTTTCTTTTGTCAGGTTTTTTGTTTCTCATTTGTAGTGTAGTAGGTTGCACATACCGTTATGGGTTTTTTTGGTATTATATTTTATGATTGACATATTTCAATTGAGTGTATATATAATAATGGATCAGTTCTCTGGTAATATAGACTATACCAAAATTCATATGTGTCACCGTTTGAAAATTTCTTCATGCAATTTTTTTGTGCGACTCTATATTGGTTGCCACTGGTCTGAGACTGCATTTATGCACATAGAAAAAAGTTTTTCCTTTTTTATTAGTTAATACATTTTTTTTTCTAATGGACATGCAGTCTACCCACCGGTGGCATACTCTATAGATACAAAAGAAAAGTTTTGTATACTGTTTTTATCTATCTACTGTATGTATTGTGTGTCTTCTGTGCTTTCTGCTTGTTTGATTTGCAGGAAACATAGAGAAGGGTTAATCAGCATAATCAAGCACTAGGTTCAGCTGAATATGTACTATTTTAGTGTTATATTCAGTGGTGCTTTTTGGATTATGATTAAGCAAACTTGGTTCATGAAACGCATCAATCTTTGCTGTGACCGTGTCTGTATCAGTGTTACCATGATGTGTTTTAACTTGGAATAAAAAGCAACATTTTTCATCTTCTACATTTAGAGTGTGGCCAACTTGTTGTTTTCTTAGTTGGTAAGAGGCCTTTGGCCAAAGCCTTCCGCACCATAATAAAGAGGAACCTTAGTGATTTCTTGGGACAAAGTGCAGGTATCTATACTCGGTTTTGAAAGCACTTTTTCTAAGTGCTCCAATGCCAGATTTGGTCCCCAATGTACTGGCCAATTGGGAAAGGGTTTTGACAGAGACTGCCAAACTATTTTCTTAGCATTGCTCTTAGACAGGATCTTCCTAGGTATAGGGTTTGGGGGTCATTCCCTGGTCTGTTTTCTTATTACCAAATGTATGCTCTATTTGCTACTGTTTTAGTTACATGTTTAAAAGGTTACTGCTGTTTCTATTTGTTTGAATATTGTAGTATTATATAGATTGTTGCAATAAGTATCCACCCTTCAGGTGTGTCGGAGAGCGCGGTGTTGCTTACAGAGTCGTGGGAACAGGGGACTAGAAAAAACAGCTGTGCCTTCGGGGCATAAGCGCTACACGAGTTTATCAACAAACTGGGAGATATAATTGTTTAACTTCTTCCTGCTGCGCACACTAAATGAAGGGCCACTAAGGTATAATTCACCTAGATACACTTACACATGCCAAAGTTACAAAACTGGGTTCAGACATTAAAGGGGTTGTAAAGTCAGAAGGTATTTTATCTAAATACATTCTATGCATTAAGAAAAACAACGTTCTGTGTGCAGCAGTCCCCCTCAGCCCCCCTAATACTTACCTGAGGCCCCTTTCTATCCAGGGATGTCCACGACTGTCTCAGCCTCTCCCTCATGATTGGCTGAGACACAGCAGTGGTGCTATTAGCTCCCGCTGCTGTCCATCAAGGTCAGTTAGCCAATCAGGATGGAGAGGGGGTGGGACTGAATCACAGCCCCATGTCTGAATGGACACATGGAGCTGCAACTTAGCTCGGGTGCCCCCATAGCAAGCTGCTTGCCGTGGGGCACTCAACAGGAGGGAGGGGCCAGGAGAACCGAAGAGGCACCCGAGAAGAGAAGGATCAGAGCTGCTCTGTGCAAATCCACTGCACAGAGCAGGTAAGTATAACAGGTTTGTTATTTTTATAGAAAAAAAACTGAGACTTTACAATCACTTTAATATTTGTTTTACCACCATCACAAAGAGTTTAATCATGTTAGACCTTTCCTGGGGGGGGGGGCTGTTACTAGTTAGGCATGCTTGCCACAGCTCATGGGGAAGTCTTGGCATGCATACAAACTACACAATAAGAAAATGAGACCTCTTTGAACTTTCAAGCTATGTTACCCAAGCCTTATACAGACTGTTCTATGTGAGACTATTGCAATGAAGATATTACCAAGTATTGTTCATCTGCCACAAAGTTGGAACATCAGAGAACTTCACTTTCACTCTGCTTTACAATATTACGCTGTATTCCTGTGCGTAAATTAATCATTTTCCTACATGTTACATTAAAAAGTGTTCTTGTGCCCAGGGGCTTAGCAAAAGCTAGAGATGAATTTTAGAGAAAATCTTCTGGGATCCGAACATGGAAAATTATTTTTGTCATTGCTCACAGACACTGTTTAGCTGTTACACCTTATAACATAATTTATACTTGTTCCAGAGAGAACTGGCTCATTGATGTGTAGCTAGATTATGTCACAAACATAAGTTTGAGATCACCTGCAGTCAGCTGTTAATCATGAGCCTTAATCAGTGAGGTATTTTTGATTGCATTGCCTAATATTTCTCAACAACTAAGAGTTCATATACATAGACATAAGGTGCTACTGAGCTGCATAGAACTACTTTGAATTGCTTTTTCATTCACACTGACTTAGGCTCCATGCACACTTGCAAATGCAGCCATATGTGATTAGCTGGAGGAGACCCAGAGGGGGTTCCCTGTGAAAAGCTGCCGGCCGGAAGCCTCTCTGAAATCAATGGGAGACTGATAGCTATTCATGGCTTATCACATTTAGTCGCCCGCATCTAGGGCCGATCATTCTCAGGTAATCAGAAAGTGTAGCGCTAATTAAAAATAACTGTGACATAATATACAAAAATTTGTGTGGAAAATTTCTGTAGTGAATAATAAGTGTAAGATGATCATACCACAATAGTGAATCTTGATTAGTTCAATGTGAACCCAGCCACATTGTCAAGAAAGTAAAAATAAAAAACATTAAATAATTTGCAAATATATAAACAAATTCATAAAGTGCAAAAAGTGCAAATATAATGTGAAAATGTCCACAATGTATCCAAATGTGAAATAATAAAAGTTCATGAATAAAAATCCACAAGGGGGAACAATCTTCAGTGGAGATAGGAAGCCGGATAATCACCAATAGTATGTGAACACCACCACCATAGCATACATGTGCTTACCAGAACACTGTAAATCATAAGCCGGGATATAAACCACTCAGATGGAAAGATGTTCCACTTCAGCAATATATGAATTTTCTCCCTCAAGGCTATGAGGAATTATAAGCCACCTGGTATGGAGGACAACGCAGGGAATAAACAAGTAATCTGGATCTTCTCCTTTCCAAACGGTATTCCACCCAGCATCCAATCAATCAAAGGAAGAGAAATCTCACATAGTGTGAAACCTTTTTAACCATTTATTAAAAGAATAAGTATTGCACTTACATTCAATCTTATAAAAATGAGCTCATCAAAAATGTTGATCAAATAGCATCGGAATAACTTGGGCTCAGCAGTCACCCGGCATGTTTCATCCCAATGGACATCATCTGGGGTTCTCAGGTAATCATTGCATGAGCATATACATGAGATCAGCCGTGAATAGCTGAGGGTGCTGTCAGCCTTCCTTTGCTTTAACAGCCCCATTGGCAAGAGCTAAAACAGAGAGGATTGTGGAACATCCCTGAGGGCTCTCTGCAACACCAACAGACCTCTGGGAGAAGCTATAAAAGGACAAGCAGATCCGACCCGTGCTCTCTTCTCCCTGGGCCTTATCAAATGAACACCTCTCTGCTGCTGTGCGAGAGCGCTGTGGCCTACTATGCGGCAATCCAGTGACACCAGCCCAGACCCGGAGGGCCCAACTCTGCTTGATGTTCGCAAGACATCACTGCAGCGCCACCTCATCAGACGGATCCAACGATCACTCGTGTCCAGAAACTGGTTGGTCATCTCCGTTCTTCCACAGAAGGACATCTCATCCAGAATTGCTATTCGGGAGGTTCCTATCCAGCTCCTCAGTTGGTGATAGGGCAGTCATCCATCGTTTCACAATCCCTACCTGTTTATTATGCTTGGACACTGTGTACAGACACCTTGCCCATGGAAACACTTTATTGCATTACATAAGACACTTTACATGGACATTTATACCCAGAACTACTTTAAGGGATATCACTAGCCAGTTTAAGCTGTCCTGCTTAATTTAACATCACTGTGCCATATCTTGAATATGATTCAAAGAGCTCCAAATGCCGGTGAAGACTATGGCAGGCCTGCACTCTGGATATTGCTGTTACCATTAGTTAAAGGGCCCTTGTTCTATTCCTGTTCGGACTGGTCTCTTATTAGGACGTAAATGTTTAATAGGCCAACCTGGGATTCCCCCTTTAGCGTGGTATCATTTTACAGTAACTAGTGGATTCTTTATAATTACCTGTTTTAGGGCTTGTTCACACTAAATGTCTAACGCTCAACACACACTCCTATAGCATTTGTATGATGTTAGTATGGGCATCAGACAGGTATCAATGAGCTTTAGTATGGGGTGTTTTACAAGCATTAACAATGCATTCTAAACTCCCTATGCGCAGATTTGAAGCGTTTGACGAGCATTAAAACTGCTCCACAAAAACCTATTGCATTACAGTAAATGAACTAATCTTAACGTCCCACAAAAGTTTGAAGTGATGCTAACGCTTAGTGTGAACAGCACTATGTGCTGCCTATTGTATCTTGTGCATAGGCATTTGAGGGGCATTTTAATGCATCTCAAGTGCCTGCTTTTAATGCCAGTGTGAACTTAGCCTTATTCTCTAACTGTTATTCTACTGTACATATGCATATCCTGTATCTGTGTTATTGAACCACAATTAAGCTGTTCGGGGAAACCTGAGTCTTGGCTGTTATCTAGGACTCGGTTGATCAGAACCCCTTTGTGCATATATCTTTGTTCCAGTAAAATCTAAGAGAATATCTATCTAACCTGTGTTGGACTGTCATTTAAAGGTGCCTGCAAAAATATGTCTGAACCCAGAGTGTCAGGCTGGCTGGAGGGTCAGGGCGGTGCAGAGGAACAGGTAATCAAGGGGGCAGTGCTACATGTTTGTGTGTTTTTAAAGAGATATTAATTTCAGCAACAAACTCTCCCTAAGATTTTGTAGCGCTACCCCTGTGAGGGCCGCTCAAAGATTCTGTACCCCACTTGTTGCCTTGAACTTGCAAATCCACCGACACCTCTGACACTCTGGGTTCTTATTGCGAACAAAGGAATTTAAAGGTGCACACATTCAAAGTAAACCAGTTAGATTTGTTTACTGAAAGATTAATGGCAAATGAATTCAGCAGCAGAAAATTCACAACATGCAGAAAATATGTTACGGTTAATAAACTTGATGGCAGAGACAATTAAGAAGATTGACAATTAAAATACTTTAAAGCAGTTGTATCGCCATTCTGACAAGTTTTTTTCCTTTATAATATTACCAGCAAGTAGATTACCTAACGCTGTATGTCATTGCTCCTACCTGCTTCAATCTGGAGATATCTCTGTATTCTTGTGCTGTGATGTTGCCCGCACATGCTCCGTACCCCTTAATTTTCCAGCAGGCCAGGACTCCGCTGGGAAAATACAGGGTGTATGCCGTGGTAGTGTCATTTCCTATTGCTGACGTCAGCCCCGGCATCCCGCGAGACTACACGGTGGAGCGGAGTGTTGTTTACAAAAAGTCTGAATTTCTATCGTAATGCGCATGCGTGGGATTACGGACCGGAAAACAAAGTGAGGGCAGAAATAGACACCAGTACAAGACGCTGAATCCCACAATTAACATGGCAGAGGAGATCATGAGTGCTGAATGATACAAGACTCCCTTTTTATACAGTAAGAAGACTTTCCATGTATTTGAAATCCACTAGTTTAATTGATAATAAGCTATATATTGTATTAAAGTTAAAAAAAAAAAATTGATAGAGGATAGAACCGCTTTAAGAACATATGACCTGCAGAATTTAGCCCTGATTAGGATCTATAACTACAAGCTTAAAAGGGTAGAGGAATGACTAGGCTTCCGTCAGACCACTCCCTTTAGTTACCTGACACCACATCCCCAGTAAGTGTATAATCTCTGAGTTAAAACTAAGCAAAACAACTTTAGAGTTCTTAACCCTATTCACTAATAGGTAGAGTCCTTGGTTGCTGTGTGGCCCTAGCTAGGTACTGAAATTTCTTATCCATTGTAGGGGGGTATTCTGTAGTCCTTTGATGTGAGAGTCTTGCGTCTTCAGCTAGCTCTTTAAGATGGGCACAATGTGTCCTGGCAAGTAAGATGAACACTAAATTCTCTCAATGTGAAACAACATGTAGCAGAGGTTCCCTTAAAGGCTTGGTGGAATGAGTAAGGCAACGGTGTCTGCATGCAGTGTTCTTTGTTGTAAAGAGAATGGGCAAGTGCCCGCTCACCAATCCCAGCGACCTTCTGTTTCTGAAAATGGTGTGGAGACTCCATAGCAGGCCCCTGCAAAGTCTGGCTCTAGTGACAGTGCTTTACCCTGCGTCACAACGCGCTACAGTCCAGCTGGAACTGGAGAGGATGTGAAAAGGGTGGCCTCCAGGCTGCCACCAAATGATCAGATGTTGCTGGCAATGGATGCACCTGCACCCACTCACGATAACTCTTTCTCCTTGCACAGACCCCAGCACGACTGCAGCACAATCTAATGTCCAAGTCACGGCCTGCAGATCTAGGCTGTGGTCCCAAGAGAGTGACTCCTTCTCCCTCTCTGATACTTTATTTCCCAGCATTCTGTCTTCTCGTCCAGTCAACTGGAACTTGTAGTCCACAATAGCTGGGCTCCCATAGAAACTCGACTCACCAGACTACATACTCCAAAATCCCTTGCTCATGTCCGAGGTCTTTATCTGCCCTGCAGTCAGGAAGCCATGTTGGGCACTAGGGGTAAACAATCCCCTAACAACACATGTCCTCCTGTCAGCAGGTAACCTAGCCAGCTTCTGGCTACTTGTGAATCTAACATATTTTATGCCTGTTATTTACCTTTACCTTTTATGTGTAGATATTCAAACTCCCTGAACGAATGCTTAGTAGACTCAGAGCTGCCCCTCTAGTGATGCTCTAAAGTATTCTCCTTCACTGTTACAGGAGCTACATAAAAGTTTATGTAAGGAAATGAAGGAGAGAGGGTCTACACTGAGAGGAGTTAGACATTTCCAAAAGAGGAGAGGTCTAGTATGTGCAAGGAGGGAGAAGGCTATGCTACAGAACTGACATCCTAGAGAAGTGAAATTTTCTAGCAAAACACATTTCAAGTGAATCAAAAATAATTTATGAAAGAGAAAAACAATGCAAATAAGCATTTAAAGTACTTGATAGGATTTTTAAGGTGTAACAAAAGTATTTTTTTTTAAATTACATAACAAACATGTTATACTCACCTGCTATGTGTAGTGGTATTGCACAGAGTGGCCCGTATTCTCCTCTTCTTGGGTCCCCCGGCGGCGATCCTGGCTCCTCCTGGCTGCTTTGTGTCTCCCCATAGCAAGCCGCTTGCTATGTAGGCAGGGCTGCTGATAGAAATCGCGGGGCCCCATACAGACTATTTGACAGGGCCCCCCCCCCCCAAGAGAGTATTAAAGCTATATTTCGCTAAAAATACAATTGAACTGTTAGCAGACACAAATACAACATAACTCACAGAATTCCTGCTAAATCTAAAAGATAAAACTGAGTTAATAAATAAAAATGAAGATTAGATGAAAAAAATATACAGGCTCCGGGATCAGAGGGAGAGAAACAAAGTTAAGCTCCATGCACACTGGGCTTAAAAAAACTCCAGTTCACTTGGCAGAAAAAAACTCTCATATAGAACATTTTTTGTACAAAGTTTAGACGAGTTTAGGAGAACCAGAATGTTTTTTTTTTCTCTGTATGGAAATGTTGAGCTTAAAATCTGCCTGTAATCGTTCTAATGTGTATGGACCACATAGGATAACATTGAGCTGCTTCTACAGGCAAAACACTAAACTCCTGTAGAAGCAGCGATTTTTTTAAGCCAGTGTGCATGGAGCCTTAGAGAGATAACAAACTCCAGTGCGGAGAGGAGGGGGGCTCACACAGGGAGGGGGATTAGTGAGAGACGACTGTCTCTTTCTTATCAGATAAAAGCTTGTAGCAAGGGAGAGGGAAGGAGAGCAACTTTCATCTGCTGTGTGCTCCGGGCCCCCCCACACCAGGGCTAGTTGTACCACCCTATCAGCGGCCCTGTATGTAGGCACACCATGTCTGTGTGCTCCAAAGCTATGCTACATAGACTTACACAGTGGGATTTAACCCCGCCCCCCCCACTTACACATCACTGCATTTGATTGAGAGCAGCAGGAGCCAATGGCTCCTGCTGCTGCTCCAGTGCTGTGTGAAGAGGAAGAGAAGGAAGAATAGATGTAGCTGTGCACAATGCTGGGTTTTTTTGTTTTCAATGTTTTTATTGAAATTTTTTATAAAAGGAAAATTCAGTACAGAGTTCGTAAAACAGAAAGGACTGGTTCACTACAGAGGTAGTACAATAAATGAGCATGATAAAAGGCATATAAAAGGAATGAACAGTCAGGATACACAACGGATGAGGGCGAGCTTCGGTCTCCCGCTGCCAGCCCACCACCCGGCAAATGATCTCACCCCTCCCCCCCACCACCCCGAATGGGAACAAACTGCGAAGTAGGGAGAGGGACAGGACCGCCCAACCGACCGGCCAGCCCGGCAGAGGAGCCCAGGGTTTAATGTGAACAGGTATCCTGGACGAGCTCAAAGGGACCATATTAGGTTAAAAATGAGGGAACATGACTTAGGCATTGAAAGGGTCCCACGTCGGGCAGAGGAGCCAGTGTTTTATGTCCTATACCCGCTGTGGGAACAAGAGCCCAAGCCCAGAGCGGGAGCAGAATCAATAACAATCAACGGGTAAAAGAACAACATCTTCATAGGAGGGGGGAGAGCTGGAGCCCCCTGACCTATGCAATGAACCAAAACTGGAGGGACTGTGAGCCTCCCACCCCGGAGGCTGGGAGGGCACAGGCCAATAGGAAAAAAGAGAAAGAGAGGGAAAAGAGTGGAGGTAGGAGAATAGAGAGTACAAAGAAAGAGGGTCAATCAGGGGGGTCCGGGGGAAGGGGGAGCTGGGTTTTGATAACTCGGGATTAGAGAGATCCCCATGAAGTTTGCCCAAGGTTCCCAAGTGGCTTTGAATTTAGTTGTGGAGTCTGTGATAATACTGGCTAGTTTTTCTTGCTCCATTATCCAAGACATTTTACGACGGGCTGCCTCGAAAGAGACCTTGGGTTGCTTCCACGCTTTAGCTAAAGTAATTTTGGCTCCTAGGAAGATGAAGTGAATTAACTTACGGGAATCTTTGGGGGCTTTGGGGATATCCGCGTTTAATAGAGCAATAGTTGGTACTCTAGGGAGATGGCAATTTGTGATTACGGTGATCAGGTTGAATATCCTCTTCCAAAATATTCTGATCTTGGGGCAACTCCACCAAATGTGGAGATGGTCTCCCGTTAGTTGACAATTTCTGAAGCAAAGAGGGTCCACTGATGGGTAGAAAGACGATAGTCTAGCAGGTGTGAGGTAACACCTGGTGTATACCTTAAAGTTGGCTTCTATAAGAGCCACGTTTAGGATTCCCTTGTAGGCTCTGAGACAGTTAGTTTGCCATCTCTCAAGATCCCAATCTAGCTGTAAGTCATCTTCCCAGGTGCCCATGTAGCTGGATTTAGAATTAGGAAGGGAGAGTGACTGGTAAATGATCGAAATGCCGCCCCTCTGATCTCTGGCCAACCCGCACCACTGTTCGTACGGAGTGATAGAGGGGGGATTTGGCTTATTTTTCCAAAGTGAGCGGAGGAAATGATGTATTTGTCTGAATCCGTAGTGCTCGGAGACAGGAATCTCCAATTTTGTGGTACAATGTCTCATTGTAATGGGACCCAAGGAGTTGAAAAAGTGTCCGATTCGGTACAATCCTTTATCCACCCACAACTTAAAAGCCATAATGTGTTGTCCCGGGGGAAAGGCAGGATTGTGGAAGAAGTGTGCGAGGGGAGTCAGCTCAGAAACTAAGGTGGTAGATGATCTTACACTGTCCCATAGGGCCAGAGATTGCGAGAGAATCGGAGACAATATGGGAGGTCTGCTTTTGGGATTCATCCAGATGAGATAATCTAATGTGAATGAGGGGACTGCCTGTCTTTCAATCTGTATCCAGTCAGGGTTCTCAAATTTCAAGTAGACAATGGAAAGTTGGGCGATTCTGGCAGCTTGGTAATACCACTGGAAGCGGGGGAGTCCTAGTCCTCCCTTAGATCTATGTTGAAATAGGGTTCTTTGGGGGAGTCTGTGGCATGCTCCTAGCCAAATGAACTTTAGAATCTGTCTTTGGAACCTGTATAGATGATCTCTTCTAACTGGGATGGGCAGTGATCTGAATACTTAGCTACATAGTTACATAGTTAGTCAGGTTGAAAAAAGACACAAGTCCATCCAGTTCAACCAAAAATAAACAGAAAACATTTATATATATATATATATATATATATATATATATATACACATATACATATACATATATATACATACACACATACACAACCAAATAATCCCATATACAATCCTTCACCCACAGTTGATCCAGAGGAAGGCAAAAAACCCCAGCAAAGCATGGATCCAATTTGCTATAACGGGGGAAAAAATTCCTTCCTGATTCCCCAAGAGGCAATCGGATTCACCCTGGATCAACTTTACCTAAAGATGTTAGTACCCAGTTATATTATTTACATTAAGGAAAGAATCCAGGCCTTTTTTAAAGCAATCAACCGTGCTGGCCAAAACCACCTCTAGAGGGAGTCTATTCCACATTTTCACAGCTCTTACTGTAAAGAAACCTTTACGTATTTGTAGATGAAATCTTTTTTCCTCTAGACGTAAAGAGTGCCCCCTTGTCCTTTGTGATGACTAGAGATGAGCGAACTTCTAGAAGTCCGGGTTCTGCTGGTTCGGCCGAACTTCGGGACAAAGTCCGGGTTCGGGTCCGGACAGAACCCGAACTTTGTCCCGGAC
>BLSH010333602.1:34592-51482 GCA_018402905.1 Glandirana rugosa | reverse complement strand
CTAATCTTAGAAAGTATTATTTTACTGAAAGGGTGGTTGATGATTGGAATAAACTACCAACAGAGGTTGTGAGACAGTCAACAGTAAATGGCTTTAAACATGCTTGGGATACACATAAATCCATAGTCAAACAACAAGGTTAATGTAAAAAAATATATATATATAAAAAAAAATAAAAAATAAAAAAATAAAAAATAAAAAAATAAAAAATAAAAAGGGACAGACTCGATGGACTACTCAGTCTTTTTCTGCCGTCACTTTTCTATGTTTCTATGTTTCTATGTTTCTTCCATACTGACAAAACGGCGATCTGCCTTGTTTACATAAGCAGACCTCTGTTCTGCCTGTGTACAGAACGATCGGCGGGTATGGACCCACTGATCGGCTCCAATACCCAGAAATGCAGGATCACATATATATATGCACGATCCTGTGCAGCACGACTGCCCTGTAGCAGTAAATCTGATATGGGGGTGGTCAGCAACTGGTTAAGATCATCAGCATTATGATAAGACACAGGCACTCTATCATGGCTCTTGCTGGCTGCCACAGTGTGTCACATGACATGGCTGCTGGGTGCTGATACTTATGACCAAAAGGTTAACAAAATCAGCAGCCAGTAATCATGTTATGTGACACACTGTGACAGTGCACTGCCAGCAAGAGCCATGATAGAGTGCTTGCTGCCTGTGAGTTATGATACCATCCATTATGCCAGACAGACAGACACAGTGCAATGTAGTCTATTCACAGACACCCCAAAGCACACCCGTGTTGAAACCCTGAAGGCACTGGCAGCCCCATGATTGGATCTACTTCCCCTCTGCTTCTGCTGCTGGACACTGTCAGTTGAGCTCAGCTGCCTCTCTCTGACTGTTGCCTCCGCCACCCGCCTCACAGCCTCTCAAGTCTCACTCTCCGGGCCCCAGCTACTACTGGGTGGGGAGCAGAGGAAGATCACTCCGCCGGGGAAGGCAAGGAGATAGGCAGGCAGGCGGCTGGCTGGGACTTGAGCCAAGGCAGAAGAACATGCGAGCAGAAGCGGAATGGGCATGTGCCTGACACTCAAGAAGTAGTCCCTCCGCTCCGACCAGCACATGATCATCAGAGAGGAGCACAGATAATGGAAAAAATACACCCCCCTAAGCTAGTAGGAGCAGGGGTGTGTAATTCAGATTTTTTTTTTTTTTTAATTCTGCATTGACTGTCTTTGAAATTGCCCGGACCCCTGTTCAAGTCAAATCCAGGGACAAAACTGGGGATTGTCCCCTGAAACCGGGGACGTCTGGTCACCCTACATTAATGTCTAAACTGCTGGCAACAAAAGTGAGTACACCCCTATGTGAAAATGTCCAAATTGGGCCCAAATGTCACAATTTTGTGTGGCCACCATTATTTTCCAGCACTGCCTTATCCCTCTTGGGCATGGAGTTCACCAGAGCTTCACAGGTTTCCACTGGAGTCCTCTTCCACTCCTCCATGATGACATCACCGAGCTGGTGGATGTTAGAGACCATGTGCTCCTCCACCTTCCATTTGAGGATGCCCCACAGATGCTCAATAGGGTTTAGGTCTGGAGACAGAGGCGTAACTAGAACCTTCAGGGCCCTGATGCAAGAAATTATGAAGGGCCTCCTGACCCCTGACGCCTGGCCCTTCCCTCTTCCCACTGATCCTGGGGCCCTTTACTCCTATCACGGGTCCCTTTATTACAGTACCGCAGGGACCCTGGGAACAGCGCAGAAGACAATTAAACTGGATAGAAGAAAATGGAGGAGATTGGTTCCTCTAAATGCCACCCCCCCACCATCCCTCCTATCCAGGTGTACAAGGGAGGCACATGGGCCCCCTGGACCATGGGGCCCCGGTTGCAATTGCAACCCCTGCAACCCCTATCGTTACGCCCCTGTCTGGAGACATACTTGGCCAGTCATTCACCTTTAAGCTCAGTTTATTTAGCAAGGCAGTGGTCGTCTTGCAGGTGTGTTTGGGGTCGTTATGTTGGAATTCTGCCCTGTTGGCATTCATGGTTCCCTCAATGAACAGTAGCTCCCCAGTGCCAGCACCATGCTTGACTGTAGGCAAGACACACTTGTCTTTGTACTCCTCACCTGGTTGCCACTACACATGTTTGACACCATCTGAACCAAATACGTTTATCTTGGTCTCATCAGACCACAGGTGATGGTTCCAGTAATCCATGTCCTTAGTCTGCATGTCTTCAGCAAACTGTTTGTGGGCTTTCTTGTGCATCATCTTTAGAAGAGGCTTCCTTCTGGGATGACAGCCATGCAGACCAATTTGATGCAGTGTGCGGCGTATGGTCTGAGCACTGACAGGCTAACCCCCACTAGGGATGAGCTTCCGGTATTAACTCGAACATCGGGTGTTCATCCGTTCGTGGCTTTCCGAACATTATGGGGTGTTATGGGGTGGGGAAATTTGCGCGTCCCATAATGCATTCCAATGGCGACGGAATGCCGTCCGCTGATTGACCAAAGCATTCACATGACCTGCATGCTTTGGCCAATCAATGGGCGGCCTGCTGTGAGAGCTTTGATTGACTAAAGGCAGGGTGCCTTTAGCCAATCACTGCACAGCAGCCTCAATCCATGCCCCACACTATATAAAGCCGCTTGTACAGCGGCTCTATGTAGTGGGTTGGCGGCGGTGAAAGAGAGAGAGCTTAGGTTCCAGATTGCAGGGAGTTTAGCTAAATAGCTTTCATAAAGTGTAAAAAAAAAAAAAGAAGATAGCTAGCTAGCTAGATATAAAGATAGATTGTAGATCTCCCTATCTATCTATCTGTCAGTTAGTACAGGCAGGTTAGTGTAGGGAAATATATACATAAGGCTATCTGTATACAGTCAGGCAGTGCAAGAATATATATATATACCTTCCTATATACACACACACACACACACACACACACACACACACACACACACACACACACAGTTTAGTATAATATATATATATATATATATATATATATATATATATATATATATATATATATATACGCACAGTGTACCAGTGTACATTGTATATCAGTGCATTTGGGGTGTACATACGGTATATAGTACACTTGACCTGGTGTATTAAAATATATACAGCCTGTATATACACACACACATACACACACACATACACACACACACACACACAGCGTATTGAGTTACACTATATATCGGTGCATTTGGCGGTGTACGGTATATAGTACATGTGGTGTCTTAAAGTATATACAGTCTAATATATATATATATATATATATTTATATTGTAAAGTTGGGGGATTGTAGCTTCACAGGATTGAGTGCAAAAGCCGGTAAACTTAAACAGAAAGGGTTTTTATTTCCCAGCAAGCAAAATAAAACAAGGCTTCCAGCAGCATTTCAGAAATGGGACCATAACAAAAGAAAGTCCACTTGTCTTCAGCACAAGGTAAATAAAAGTAAAAGGCACATACAGTTTGTTGGTGGGTCTTCAACCCAGGACATTGTACAATCCTTGTTAGGTCTTTTAGCAGCCTCCAGCACACAACCAGCACTCCAAACACATGCAGCTCTCCAAACACAGCTCCTCCTCACCAACAGCTAACACCATTTCCTCTCTTTAAGAGCTGCTTCCTGGAGACTCTTAACCCTGTGTTTGCTGGAGTCCCCGTAGTCAGGGGTGGAGGCCCATTTCCCACCCGAATATCACTCCTGGGCCTCCCGGGTCCCAAACAGTTCTCTACCAACACAGAGAGAAGTGCAAGTCAGTCCTTTTTTCAATCACGCTATCCCGGGAATCTTCACCCATTTCGGGGGACCCCCTGAATATGTCCACACTTCCCTTAAAGCGACCATAAACCAAATATTGGTGCTATATAGCACCCATCCAGGACCCAACCTTGGCACCCTGTACATATCCCCCCCCCCCCGCCTTAACGCGGAGGTGTTGGAGGCACTATTTGACACCATGCAATGCACTTGGGAGAGGGCATCGGCATTTAGATGCTGTCTCCCGGGTCTGTGCTCTACCATGAAATTTAAGTCCTGAAGGGAAAGGAACCATCTTGTCACTCTGGCATTGGTCTGCTTGTTTTGTCTCATCCAGGTCAATGGGGCATGGTCCGACACTAGGCGAAACCTCCTACCTAGGAGAAAATGTCTCAGTGAGTCCAGAGCCCACTTGATGGTGAGACACTCCCGCTCCACCACAGCGTAGGGGTGCTCTTCCCCATTGACCAGTTGAGACAACACTGCTCCTAAGCCCTCACTTGAGGCATCTGTCTGCACCACAAACTCGTTAGAAAAGTCAGGAGCCACCAGCACCGGATGCTGGCACAATGCCACCTTAAGCCTCTGAAAGGCTTCTTCAGCCTCCGTATTCCATTTCATCATTACCGACTTCCTGCCTTTCGTTAAGTCAGTCAGTGGTGCAGCAATAGTGGCAAAGTTGGGGACGAACCTTCGATAGTAGCCAACTATTCCCAGGAAGGCTCTGACCTGCTTTTTGGTTAGGGGACGGGGCCAGTTCTGTATGGCTTCTACCTTATTTAACTGAGGCTTAACTAGCCCTCTACCCACAATGTACCCTAGGTACTTTGCTTCCTCCATCCCAATTGCACACTTCTCTGGGTTGATTGTGAACCCTGCTCTTCTCAAGGAGTCTACGACTGCCTGAACCTGGGGAAGATGGGATTCCCAAGCGGTACTGAAAATGACAATGTCATCCATGTAGACCGAGGTGTATTGCCGATGGGGACGTAATGTTTTGTCCATCGACCTTTTGAACGTAGCCGGGGCAGAATGTAAGCTGAATGGCATCCTTTTATACTGGAAGTGGCCTTCTGGAGTGGAAAAAGCTGTTTTCTCCCTGGCTTCCTTGGTGAGGGGAATCTGCCAGTACTCTTTTGTAAGATCCAATGTGGCGATGTACCGGGCGGGACCCAACCTCTCAATTAATTAGTCTACCCGGGGCATCGGATATGCATCAATTTTTGAAACCTCGGTACCAAAATGATTGGACTTGACCACTCACTCTGCGACTCTTCAATGACATCCAGTTCAAGCATTCTTTTCACTTCCTCGGACACTGGCTTTCTATGTGCCTCTGGGATGCGATATGGCTTTAACTGGATCTTGATATTGGGCTCTGTTATAATGTCATGCTCGATGACATTGGTGAGACCAGGCAACCTTGAAAACATGTCCCTATTTCTTTGTAGGAATTCTTTTGTTTGTTGGGTTTGGGGCCCTGACGGGGTAGCAGCAACCTGCACCAGGTCAACTCCTGCAGAGTCTCCTGACAGGACACCTACCACTGCGGACACCTGTTCTCTGTCCCTCCAGGGTTTTATCAAGTTTACGTGGTAGATCTGGTATGGCTTTCACTTTCCTGGCTGGTGTACCTTGTAGTTCACCTCACCCACCTTTTCTACTACCTCAAATGGTCACTGGCACCTGGCCAAGAACTTGGTCCCCACCGTGGGTATCAGAACAGCCACCCGGTCTCCTACTTGAAATTGTCTAATTTTAGCTGACTGGTTGTACATCCTCCTTTGGGCCTCCTGAGCCTTCTGCAGATGTTCCCTCACTAATGGCATAACCATAGCCACCCTCTCTTGCATTTGGGAGATATGTTCAACTACAGTTTTGTGTGGTGAGGATTCACTTTCCCACGTTTCTTTCACTAGATCAAGCAACCCCCAGGGCCTACGTCCATACACTAGCTCAAATGGTGAGAAGCCCGTGGATGCATGTGGCACTTCCCAGATGGCAAACAACAGGGCAGGGAGCAACATATCCCAATCCTTCCCGTCTTTCTGGACGACTCTTTTTAACATGGACTTAAGTGTTTTATTGAACCCCTCCACTAGGCCATCAGTCTGCGTGTGATAGACGGATGTCCACAACTGTTTAATCTGAAACAGTTTACACAAGTCCGCCATCACCTTCGACATAAAAGGGGTTCCCTGGTCCGTCAGTATCTCCTTGGGGAAGCCCGTTCGTGAGAAAATTTGGAATAATTCCCAGGAAATGGCCTTAGAGGAAGTTTTCCTTAAAGGGAATGCTTCTGGGTACCTAGTTGCATAGTCTAGGATGACTAATATATATTGGTGTCCCCTTACTGACTTCACCAGGGGTCCTACGAGATCCATAGCAATCCGCTCAAATGGCACCTCAATTATTGGTAAGGGCACCAGGGAGTTTCTGTAGTGGGACACTGAGGCAGTAACAATATCTTTTGACCTCTGCCTTCACCCCTGGCCAGTAAAACTGGTCAGTTATCCTGGCCTCTGTTTTCTCAGCCTCCAGGTGTCCTCCCAGTGCGTCATTGTTGGCTAGGTCGAGGAGCATCCGCCTAAATGGCTGGGGAACCAGCAATTGCTCCACAGTTTCCACTCGGCTTTCAGCCACTCGATAAGCCAAGTCCCCCTTTAACGCAAAATGAGGAAACCTCTGATCTGCACCTGGTATCTGTGGGACTCCATCAATAATAGACACTTGCTCTCGAGCATTGACCAAGGTAGGATCCCGTAACTGGGTGCACTGGTCTTGAGGATGTTTCCCCTTCATCCTCCTCAACTGGGTACGGCAGCGGGGAGAGTTCCTCTTCATCCTCCCCCAGCATAACCTGTAATAGGGAGGCTTCCCCCCCTCAGAAGTCAACTCAGCTTTGGGACCTGAAATAGGAACATTATCACCCAAATCAACATACTCTACAATGTCCTTATCAATGACGGGAATCTCAATATTAGGGGTATGTGTTGTGGGTGGTTCTGGACCAGACCCCTCAAGGTTTGGCCCCAGAAGGCTCCGTGTCCCCAGTTCTCTTGGCTGACTATGATGTCATGTACCAGACTTTTTACCACCCCAACTTCTTGTGTCACCGAAGTCCAGCCATAGGTCACCATGCTGCCGGAGTCCAGCAGAGCATTGGCAGGAAGGTGGTTCACCCATACTACACACTCAAACCGCCCTGCAGTCAGGTATATACAGCCTGGTGTATATATATATATATATATATATATATATATATATATATATATATATACACACATAGCGTATTGTGTGTACACGATATATCGGTGTATTCGGGGGCGTACGATATATAGCACACTACTTGACGTAGTGTCTTAAAATATATACAGTCTAGTGTATCCAGATATACATGCAGCGTATTGAGTGTACTCTATATATCAGTGCATTTGGGGGTGTACGGTATATAGTACAGTGTAGTGCGGTGTTAAAAAAAATACCCATCATGTCAGGAAGGCCACAAAGGAGAGGCAGATGCTCCCAGGCCACTAAAAAAGGGCAAACAGCCTCTGTGTCTTCAGTTAAAAGTGGTGGTGGGGGACGTGGTGCATCCTCTGCAGGCGTGTCACACTTGTTCTTTTTTTCTGCTGTTGGACGTGCTATTGAGCCACAACATGCAGAAAAGTTGGTGGAGTGGATAACAAAGCCATCCTCATCCTCCTCATCCTCTGTCACCCAGGCTCGTATAAGTTTGCCTTCCAACGCATCTAGCAAAGCGGCATATTCCACCGGATCCTTGTCCACAGTTACTCCTTCTGTAGCCCCACCATCATGCACGGAGGAGTCACTTGAGTTGTTCGATCATAGTGTTGGTTACATGCTGATGGAGGATGCGCAGCAGTTTTAAGGCTCCGATGTTGGTTCCCAGGTTGAGGAAGGGAGTAGCGTCTGCCTAGAGACAGGAGGTGCCGCAAAAAGACAAGAAACTAGCAGTCATGTTCCCCCTGCTGCAGCATACTGCCAAGTTTGCTCCAGTGACGAGGAGGGAGGGGATGATGAGGACATGGACTGTACTTGGGTGCCTGAGAGAAGAGAGGAGGAAAGTGAGGAGGAGGAGGCCCAACTCCAACAAGGTAGGATGTCCTCCAGGGGCCAGCTTAAGGGCAGCCACCCAATTGCATCTTCTTTCTTCTCCTGGCCCGGTACTTCTTCTGGTCTTCTGCTTCCTCTCCTCGTCTTAAATTTTCATCTTCTTCTTCCTTCTTATTTCACCACAGCCGATCTCCCCGCTGCTGCAGCCCGGCCCCTGCGCGTCTCCCAGAATGGACAGTCTTCATAATGACACTTCTTTTATAGGAAGGGGCAGGGCCACCCAGTGATGTAACTGAGTGAACCCACCCCCTTTTGACATCATGCTCTGTCAGAGGGGGCCGGTCACCCATTTATGTCACCGGGTGGCCCCGGTGGCAAAGAACTGTCATTAGGAAGACCGCCCATTCTGGGAGACACGCAGGGTCGGGCTGCAGCAGCGGGGAGAGCGGCGGCAGTGAAAGAAGAAGGAAGAAGAAGATGAAGATTGAAGACGAAGAGAGGAAGCAAGAAGACTGAAAGAAGAAGCAGAAGAAGGATCGGCAGGAGAAGATGGAGGAAGACTGGAGGAAGAAAGAAGAAAAGTGCTATTGTACACAATGTACCGGCAATACATTACAGCCGCGATTTTAAATGACAATTTTTCCTATGGAAATGTCATTTTGCTATGGCTATGTTCTACACCTCACAAAGATGTGCCCTTTTACACACAATATTAGGCACACTATTTAAAGGAATTTTTCTTTTTTTTTTCACTTTAAGCATTATTAAAATCACTGCTCCTGAAAAAACGATTGATTTAAAACTTTTTTTTTTCATTGATACATGTCCCCTAGGGCAGGACCTGGGCCCCCATATACTTTTTAGGGCAATAACATTGCATATAAGCCTTTAAAATGAGCACTTTTTATTTTTCATGTTCAGGTCCTATAGACTTTAATGGTGTTAGAATGTTCATGCAAAGTTTTTGTCTGTTTGCATGTTCTGGTGCAAACCGAACCAGGGGGTTGTTTGACTCATCCCTACCCCCCACCCCTTCAACCTCTGCAGCAATGCTGGCAGCACTCATATGTCTATTTTCCAAATGCAACCTCTGGGTATGACGCTGAGCACGTGCACTCAACTTCTTTGGTCGACCATGGCGAGACCTGTTCTGGTTGGAAACTGTCCTGTTAAACTGCTGTATGGTCTTGGCCACCTTGCTGCAGCTCAGTTTCAGGGTCTTGGCAATCTTCTTATAGCCTAGGCAATTTTTATGTAGAGCAACAACTCTTTTTTTCAGATCCTCAGAGAGTTCTTTGCCATGAGGTGCCATGTTGAACTTCCAGTGACCAGTATGAGAGACTGAGAGCGATAACGCCAAATTTAACACACCTGCTCCTCATTCACACCTGAGCCCTTGTAACACTAATGAGTCACATGACACCAGGGAGGGAAAATAGCTAATTGGGCCCAATTTGGACATTTTCACTTAGGGGTGTGTTCACTTTTGTCGCCAGCGGTTTAGCCATTAATGGCTGTGTGTTGAATTATTTTCAGGGGACAGCAAATTTACACTGTTATACAAGCTGTACACTCACTACTTAGCATTGTAGCAAGTGTCATTTCTTCAGTGTTGTCACATGAAAAGATATAATAAAATATTTACAAAAATGTGAGGGGGGGTACTCACTTTTGTGAGATACTGTACATTTCCAGCAAGGGCAAGGGATAATTATTGCATTTGGTCTTCCTTAAAAAGGAGATAACATATAATTTAGTAACAGCTTATGTCTTTAGGTTGTAAGAAAAGCTGCCACCTTGTTGCTTATAGACCTCTGTATATGCTCAGTCAGATAGGTCAGATACCTGCTACCTTGTTGATCGTTAATAGTTCTTCCCACCAGCTTGTCAGTGAAGTCGCCATGGGATTGTGGACCGCAACCATGTGACACCTCTCCTGTGTCCACTCCAGCCCCAGGCAGGCCAGGATCCCTGGCTGGGATGAGCCGCCATGTTTCTGGAGTCCAATACCCATTTATCCCTATGTAGCAGGTGCCGGAATTCTCCTCCCTACTCAAGCCGTGGGGAGTGTATACAGCTGTCACTGCATGGGGGGACAGAGCAGTGGCGTCGCTATGGGTTTGTGGGGGGTGCAGATACCCAGGGTGACATCTGCCAGAGGGGTGACACCTCTCCGGTGTCCATTTCAGCCCCAGGCAGGCCAGGATCCCTGGCTGGGATGAGCCGTCATGTTTATGGAGTCCAATACCCATTCATCCCTATGTAGCGGGTGCTGGCATTCCCCTCACCACTCAAGCCGTGGGGAGTGTACACATGAGGGACAGAGCGGCTGTCAGTGCTTCCTTCCCCCCACTCAGCCCCCCTCACCCTGTCATCAGAGTGGGACAAGAGAAGGGGGCCAGCTCTGTGTAGCCCAGCCCGCCAATGCTTGTTTCTGATTGCCCAAGAAGAGGACCAATCACAAGAGTGGAGGAGAGCACCATGGGATATGTAGTTCCAGCAATATATAGGAGAGAACAGCAGCCCTATGTATGCTGGCTGAACTGAGAGGGAGAAGGGCAAGCCTGAAGCCAGAAAAGGAGAAAGGATCAGAGTTACTGATATGGGGAGAGACCACAAGGTGGCCAGAGAGAACCAGAGAGAGAAGACGACAAGACCAGAAGCAGAAGATGGAGCTCTTTCCCCTTGCCTGCTTTTGGAGACATCGGGGCCTGAGCAAGGTGGTGATTATTCCTGCCATCAAGCTCCACAGTCAGACGTGGGTCAACTGTTGCACCTCTTGGCGCATCTATACAGGCATCTCTGGATCCCTAGGCCATCAGGTTGCCAGTCAGGCATCCTTCAAGAGCCTGCTCCAGGACATCCCCTTCCTTTGAGCTTTGGTATCTTCAGTATTAGTGAGCAGCGGATGCCCACCCTGTGTACACCCTATAAAGACACTGCATGTGGCCACCTTTATCCCATCTCTGTGCATGAGGTTGTTCTTGGGGTTGAATGCAGAACAGAGAACCCAAAAGCTACCAAGGTGTTCCTTTGAGGGTGGCACTACACCTATAGGGGGAGTCAGAATGATGGCGGCCCCATGAATTGGGGACAGGAGGAGGAGACTCAGGGTCAAGTGTTTGTGGAGAGGATGGGATGAAAATGTCCACTGCTTGTGTGCTGGAGATCGGAGAGAAGACCTGATAGAGAGACAGCAGGTCAGTGTATGTCCTGTGTACTTCCTCCTCTACCACCAGGGGGAGAGATCCATCTCCAGCTCCACCCCCTCTGACATCAATAAGACATGGGACATTTCAAACCTCCTTTACTGCACCCCTACATAGTGACATGGTACATTATATCCATCACCCCCCTACATAGGGACATGGTACAATCCATTCATAGCCCCCTATATACTGATATGGTACATTCCATCAACCCCCCCCCCCCCATACTGACATGGTACAGCCTATCAACCCCAAATACAAACAATCCATTCATCACCCTCCCTACATACGGACATTGTATATTTAATCAACCACCCCCCAACATACTGACATGGTACAATCCATTCATCAACCCCCCCACACACATGGTATATTCTTATCCAAGCCCGGGGGGGTGACACAATGTTTTAGCACACCAGGTGCCACCAACCCTAGTGACACCACTGCAGCTCGTACATCCAGAAGTGACATATGAGCTGGTGGCGGGACCAAGTATTCATACACTTAAAAGTGTATGAATAGAGTTGAGCGGACACCTAGATGTTGAAGTCAATGGTGACCCGAACTTTTGGGCACTAAAATGGCTCTAAAAAAATCTTGGAAAGGGCTAGAGGGCTGCAAAAGGAAGCAAAATGGGGGTAAGAGTAGGACAAGTGCCCTATAAACAAATGTGGATAGGGAAATAACTTAAAAGCACATAAAAAAATAAAAAATGGAAGAGGAGGTGGATGTGGAGTAGGTGGTTGAGGAGGCGGTGACCGTGGCGGTGTAGGTGGAAGTGGCTGTGGAGGAGGAGGTAGCCAACACTGTTTTTGTTTGTTTGTTTTTTTTTTCTAATTGGGGTAGCCCCCAAAATATTGAGACATTGAAAAAAAAAAAAAAAAGATCACTATCTGCAGACAAACCCAGAGACGTTCTAGCACAGGTTCACTTTTTCCATATAAAATGTACCATGGCTTATTTTTCATGTTTCTCCTGTTACAAATTCCAATAAAGACTTATGTTCTATAAAAAAAAAAGAATAAGTTCACTTAAGTATACCAATGGCTGTGTGAGGCCGGTATAAATGTCTATTCTGCACAAGGTACAGACAAGTCTTGTGGGATCCATGCCTGGTTCATTTTAATAAACGTTAGCTTGTCCACGTTGGCTGTGGACAGGCAGCTGCGCTTGTCTGTGATAACGCCCCCTGCCGTGCTAAACACACGTTCAGACAATACACTGGCTGCAGGTCAGGCCAGCACCTCCAAGGCATAAAGGGCAAACTCAGGCCATGTGCCCAATTTGGAGACCCAGAAGTTGAATGGGGCAGACCCATCAGTCAGTACGTGTAGGCGTGTGCACACATACTGTTCCACCATGTTGCTGAAATGCTGCCTCCTGCTAAGACGTTGCCTATCAGCTGGTGGTGCTGTTTGTTGTGGCGTGCTGCTGACAAAGCTTTTCCACATTTCTGCCATGCCTTCTGAGGTGCTGGCGGTGCCACAGCTGCGTTGGTGACCTCTTCCTCCTCCTCTGCCTTCGCCTTGTGCTTCCACTGAGCCCCCGGTGTCATTTGAGAATGCCTTCAGCAGCGCGTCTACCAGCATAAGAGACTGCTGCATGACTTGGGGCTCAGACTGCTTGGCTGATTTACAAGGGGCTGAGGTGAAAGACAGATGGCCATGGGGTTCAGGTGCCAACTCTGAGCTTTCAGCAAGGGACCGGGTGGGAGACAATGTGAAGGAACTGGAGGCATTGTCAGCCACCCAATCTACTATCGCCTGTACTTGTTCTGGCCTCACCATTCGTTGAGCGGCATTCGGGCCTACCATATGACATTGAAGGTTCTGTCGGCTACTCGCACCTGAGGAAGGTGTTTCACTTGTGCATGTAGCTGGCACAGATTGACCACGTCCTCTCCTTGCAACAGGAGCTTCACCAAAACCACCAACACCGGCAGCACCACGCCCACGACCACGCCCCTTATTTGACGCTCTTCTCATTCTGGACGCAAATGTACTATTTAGCACAAATTTATACTATTTTTTTAAACCAGCAATGTAGACACACTTTTTAATTTTGTGCAAGAAATGCACAGCAAGGTGCAAATGTACTATGTAGCACTATTTTTTTTTTTTTTTTTTTAAACCAGCAATGTCGACGCAATTTTTAATTTTTGGGACTTTAAATGAGACCATGTGAATCATGCGTCTCCATCCCTATTGTAGACATGAAAAGGGGAAAAGGGCGGGACTTTAAATGAGGTATACAATGATGCGACTTCAAACCAGGATACCAAATAATGAAAGTATTTATTGTTGAACTTTGACAACAATACCATGCAGTGATGGGTACATATACATAATGGTAAACATGTAGACAATAAAATATTGCACACTTGTTGCACATGAATGAGACAGTGGGTTGATAAAAAAACAAGCACCAAATGGTGGAGTGCTGACAGCACACACAATAACCTGAATAAACCATTTGCCTCTAGAATATGCCCGACGCACTTCGTGGCAGTAGGGCCACTCTTCAGGGGCTGATGCGAAGTGAGTAGAATCTGAAAAAAGACATGGGCATGTCACTAAAGCACAAGCAAAGTGACCCTGCTGGGGGAAGCCAAAAAATAATAAAAAGTAAAAAATGGTTAATTGATGTAAATTGGATGCATGGTGAGCTACTTACATGGACCAGCATGCGCACGACAGTGAGCTGAGATAGGCGGGCTGACATGGGCGCCCATACCGGGAGCTGAGGTGTTGTACGTGGTACGAGGAAGCACAAGAAAGTGATAATTGGTGTCAGATTGTCCCAACAACAAAAACGCAGGGGCTCCAATCTGTGGTGAATGTAGAGTATCAAAGAAAATTGAATTAAAAGAGGTCTAGTCCAAGGGAGTAAAAGCAAGAGACCCGTGCACCAAGGAAGGTGATGGGGATATAAGACACCAACTGTGTGAGTTTTAGCTGTAAGAATAGGTTATGAAGCCAAGTGGACACAGATATTGCAACAGGATAAAACTACACCAAGGTGAAGCTGAAAGGGTAAAAAAAAAAAAAACACACGAGCAGTGAGAATGAACAAGATCAAAGGTGCAACAGTGCCAGTGAGACTTACAGCATGTGAGGTACAATGTGCTTGCAGCAGGACCAACCAAGCACACCAACACCATGCGGACTGCCATGAAGGGGAGACACCTGGAGCAGAGCAGACATGCCGCTCATATAAGCATCCAGGTCAAACCCCATTGGTCAACCTAGATTGGCAAACACACCCCAGAACGTCAGCAACACAAAGAAGCTGATGTCAGCCCGCCTATCTCAGCTCACTGTCGTGCGCATGCTGGTCCATGTAAGTAGCTCACCATGCATTCAACTTACATCAATTAACCATTTTTTACTTTTTATTATTTTTTGGCTTCCCCCAGCAGGGTCACTTTGCTTGTGCTTTAGTAACATGCCCATGTCTTTTTTCAGATTCTACTCACTTTGCATCAGCCCCTGAAGAGTGGCCCTACTGCCACGAAACGTGTTGGGCATATTCTAGATGCAAATGGTTTATTCAGGTTATTGTGTTTGCTGTCAGCACTACACCATTTGGAGCTTGTTTTTTATCAACCCACTGTCTCATTCATGTGCAACAAGTCTGCAATATATTATTGTTTACATGTTTACCATTATGTATATGTACCCATCACTGCATGGTATTGTCAAAGTTCAACAATAAATACGTACATTATTTGGTATCCTTGTTTGAAGTCGCATCAATGTATACCTCATTTAAAGTCCCGCCCTTTTCCCCTTTTCATGTATACAATAGGGATGGAGACGCATGGTTCACATGGTCTCATTTAAAGTCCCAAAAACTTTCCTCTTTTTGTTGCTCGCAATTTAGGGATGGAGGTTATATTTGATGTCCTGGGATCAGATTTTATGACTTCACATTTTATTGGTTTCATGTTGCTTTTTTCACCATTGAACAACAACCAACAATTTTTATTATTTTTTATTATCTATGTTGCCCCATATGGTAATTATCAGTATCAAGACATGGGTCATGCATGCCTACAGACACATGCATATATATATATATATATATATATTTTTACAATCCACCATTGCTACATGGTTTGACACTTCCATGCTAGTTCGGTCATGCTATGTGATGTAGAGGTTTGGGTTGGCTGCTGCCTGAGTAATCTGGGAGCTGCGATGCTCACTGGTGTCCCTCCCATTCCCTCATTGTTCACCAGGTGGCTGGTGTGAGGGTATGGGCGGGTCCTTTCCTCTGAGCATCGACACCACGCATCCGCCCCTGTCCTTCAGCTTCCTTGTGTTGCTGACGTTCTGGGGCGTTTGCCAATCTAGGCTGACCAATGGGGTTTGACCTGGATGCCTATATGAGCGGCAAGTATGCTCTGCTCCAGGTGTCTCCCCTTCATGGCAGTCTGCGTGGTGTTGGTGTGTTCGGTTGGTCCTGCTGCAAGCACATTGTACCTCACATCCTGTAAGTCTCACTGGCACTGTTGCAAATTTGATCTTGTTCATTCTCACTGCTGGTGTGTTTTTTTTCTTAACCTCTCAGCCTCACCTTGGTTTACAGTACTTTTATCTTGTTGCAATATCTGTGTCCACTTGGCTTCATAACCTATCCTTACAACTAAAACTCACACAGTTGGTGTGTTATATCCCCATCACCTTCCTTGGTGCACGGGTCTCTTGCTTTTACTCCCTTGGATTAGACCTCTTTTAATAAAATTTTCTTTGATACTCTACATTCACCACAGATTGGAGCCCCTGCGTTTTTGTCGTTGGGACAATCTGACACCAATTATCACTTTCTTGTGCTTCCTCGCACCACGTACAACACCTCAGCTCCCGGTATGGGCGCCCATGTCAGCCTCACTATCTCAGCTCACTGTCGTGCGCAAGCTGGTCCATGTAAGTAGCTCACCATGCATCCAATTTACATCAATTAACCATCTTTTACTTTTTATTATTTTTTGGCTTCCCCCAGCAGGGTCACTTTGCTTGTGCTTTAGTGACATGCCCATGTCTTTTTTCAGATTCTACTCACTTCGCATCAGCCCCTGAAGAGTGGCCCTACTGCCACGAAATGTGTCGGGCATATTCTAGATTCACATGGTTTATTCAGGTTATTGTGTGTGCTGTCAGCACTCCACCATTTGGAGCTTGTTTTTTTATCAACCCACTGTCTCATTCATGTGCAACAAGTGTGCAATATATTATTGTCTACATGTTTACTATTATGTATATGTACCCATCACTGCATGGTATTATTGTCAAAGTTCAACAATAAATACTTACATTATTTGGTATCCTTGTTTGAAGTGGCATCAATGTATACCTCATTTAAAGTCCCGCCCTTTTCCCCTTTTCACTTCTTAATTTTGTGCAAGAAATGCACAGCAAGGTGCAAATGTACTATGTAGCACTATTTATTATTCTTTTTTTTAAACCAGCAATGTAGATGCACTTTTTATTTTTGTGCAAGAGTTATTATATAACGTGTGAACAACGTGTACTTACTCTGTCACCCAACTATTTTTTTGTTCGAGGTTTACCACCTCACGACTGTCGTGTGTGTTATTGGACTTATTTGGTACACTTAGATCTTATACGGGCTGTGTAAAGCACCGTCATCCCGGTGAGAAGTCCCCGACTACGCTTCACTCATCTTAGACTTTTTTCTGTACCCGTACAGTGATTTCGTGTTCGTTTCACTGGGACGACCCCCTTCGGTTTTTTATTATTTTTCATTTTCTACCAATTAACTACATTTAACCTACGTACCACTCGATGAATGTACCTGGTCGAACGCGTGCTGTCACTC
>BLSH010333602.1:22330-34582 GCA_018402905.1 Glandirana rugosa | reverse complement strand
CTCAGACTGCTTGGCTAATTTACAAGGGGCTGAGGTGAGAGACAGATGGCCATGGGGTTCAGGTGCCAACTCTGAGCTTTCATCAAGGGACCAGGTGGGAGACAATGTAACGGAACTGGAGGCATTGTCAGCCACCCAATCTACTATCGCCTGTACTTGTTCTGGCCTCACCATTTGCTGAGCGGCATTCAGGCCAACCATATACCGGTGAAGGTTCTGTCGGCTACTCACACCTGAGGAAGGTTTGTAAGTAAAAGGAAGGAGGTAGGGAAGGTCAAAGGGAGGGGGGGGAGGGAATGGAACTGGAAAAAGGGAAAAGAATGAAGGGGGGCGGTGGGACTATCACGGTGCACAGGTATGTTCAAAGATACAGGAGTAATAAAATATATAAATGTATTTGTTATACACATATAAAAAAGGAGCACTATGAGGTGCTTCAATAACAGTTAAAAGCAACAAAGGATAACAGAGCAGTCCATTTAACATATCAATGAACAGTGTGGTTGGTTATAGTAGTTACAACGTTCATGGGTCTGTATAGACGTCCAACATGTTTCGCCTAGTGAGGCTTCTTCAGGGACTACAACAAACCAGAGCGTTTTACAAATCTAATAAAGAAACAATAAGAATGAGAACCACATATATATATTGAATAGCACATACACAATACTTGTGAGGAAGGTGTTTCACTTGTGCGTGTAGCTGCCACAGATCGACCAAGTCCTCTCCTTGCAACAGGAACTTCACCAACACCAGCAGCACCATGACCACATCCCTTATTTGACGCTCTCCTCATTCTGGACGCAAATGTACTATTTAGCACAAATTTATATTATTTTTTAAACCGGCAATGTAGACACACTTTTTAAATTTTGTGCAAGAAATGCACAGCAAGGTGCAAATGTACTACGTAGCACTATTTATTATTCTTTTTTTTTAAACCAGCAATGTAGATGCACTTTTTATTTTTGTGCAAGAAATGCACCGCTGGCCGCAAATGTAGTATTTAGAATATTTTTTTTTAAAACCAGCAATGTAGATGCACTTTTTATTTTTGTGCATGAAATGCATTGCTGGCCGCAAATGTAGTATTTAGAATATTTTTTTTTTTTAAACCAGCAATGTCGACGCACTTTTTAATTTTGTGCAAGAAATGCACAGCAAGGTGCAAATGTACTGTACTATGTAGCACTATTTATTCTTTTTTTTTAAACCAGCAATGTAGACGCACTTTTTAGTTTTGTGCAAGAAATGCACCGCTGGCTGCAAATGTAGTATTTAGAATATATATATATTTTTTAAACAAGCAATGTAGATGCCCTTTATAATTTTGTGCAAGAAATGCACAGCAAGGTGCAAATGTACTATGTAGCACTATTTATTAATAATAATATAATAATAATAAAAAAAAAAAAGAATAATAAATTATTATTATTTTTTTTAAACCAGCAATGTAGACGCATTTTTTATTTTTGTGCAAGAAATGTACCGCTGGCCGCAAATGTAGTATTTAGAATTTTTTTTTTTTTTAAACCAGCAATGCAGGCGCACTTTTTATTTTTGTGCAAGAAATGCACCACTGGCCGCAAATGTAATATTTTGCACACAAAAAAAATAATGATTTGTCTAACTGCAATGTAAAAGTAGTATTTAAATATGCCAAAATGTTGCCAACTGAACTAACATTACACAATTAAAGTAGTGTCCCTGACACACAAGCAGTTGCAACTGCACTTTGCAAAAATGGCTGCAAACGCCCACCTAACAAACAGAAACATTGCTTAGGTTTTATATGAGGCACTTTGCTTAGCAAACAAAATGTACTCTAGCAAACAAAAATCTCCTCTAGCACCCACCCACCAATAAATCGCTGTTTTTAATAGATTTTCTAAAGCTAATCTGTCCCTCACAGCACCAGCAGCATCCTCTCCCTACACTAGTATGAGATGATTTTCTAAAGCTAATCTGTCCCTCATAGCAGCAGCAGCAGCATCCTCTCCCTACACTAGTATGAGCTTATATAGAGGCTGGGTCACATAATGCACTGGCGAATCACAGCCATGCCATTAGTAGGCATGGCTGTGATGGCTTCTAAGTGCAAACTAGTGGAACGCTTTTTGATTGGCTGCCCTGCAGCTATTCAACAGGCACGAAAAAATACCCAAACCCGAACTCTGACTTTTTCTCAAATTTTGGGGTTCGGGACACAGACACCCTAAAGTCCGGTACGAACCCGAACTTTACAGTTCGGGTTTGCTCAACTCTATGTATGAATGTTTCAGTTGCTTGGAGAGCAATGAAGAGGTAGATTATTAAGAAAAAGGCTCCTGGAAAGGTAAATACAGTATATGCAGTATCACTTTTTAGGTATGTGGCCTGATGGGCAGGAAGTCGACTCTATGCCCTTGGAGGACCAGAGCGATGTCGAACGTCACTTCTGTCCTCTGGCCTTAAGGCTGAATTCCAGCCTGTTTGCTGCTGAGAACGAACGGAGCCCTGTCCATTCTCACAGAGTAGCAGCTGCCCGGGGAGGGTCCGTAAGCAGTGGGAAAGATCCCCGTTCAGTGCGGAACACATCTCCTTCTTAGATGTGTTCCCATTGAACTTAATAGGCTGGGAATTCACACCGCATTGCACAGAAAATGCAAAAGTTTTCTGTGCAACCCGGAGTGCAAATGCACCGCACCTATGTGAACCTGACACATTGAACACAATGTGTTTTCAAATGTCATGCGAATTGGATACGGTGTAAGCCGCATACAATTCCCATAGGTGTCCGACAAAAAAAGGTCCGACTTTGATCTTACTTTGCCGTGCGATTTACGGTCCTACATAGGGTCAAAGTCGGACCGTTTGTCTGTGAACAGGGATCCGACTTTGATCCCGACAATGCCAGGCACTTTGTGCTCTGGGGATTTTGAAGGTGAACTCCACACCAAATTAAAAAAAAAAAACTGGCATGGGGTCCCCCTCCAGGAGCATACCAGGCCCTTTGGTCTGGTACGGATTTTAAGGGGAACCCCCACACCAAAAAACGGCGTGGGGTCCCCCCCACAATCCATACCAGGCCCTTATCCGAGCACACAGCCCGGCAGGCCAGGAAAGGGGGTGGGGATGAGCGAGCGCCCCCCCCCCCTCCTGGACCATACCAGGCCGCGTGCCCTCAACATGGGGAGTATGGGTGCTTTGGGGCAGGGGGGGCTCTGCGCCCCCCACCCCAAAGCACCTTGTCCCCATGTTGATGAGGACAAGGGCCTCTTCCTGACAACCCTGGCCGGTGGTTGTCGGGGTCTGCGGGCGGGGGCTTATCGGAATCTGGAAGCCCCCTTTAACAAGGGGGCCCCCAGATGCCGGCCCCCCACCCTATGTAAATGAGTATGGGGTACATCGTGCCCCTACCCATTTACCTGGAAAGAAATATGTACACAAAAAACCACACAGCTTTTTAAAATATTTTATTAAATCAGCTCCGGCGGTCTTCTCCCCTCTCAGGTGTCTTCTTTTCTTCGGCTCTTTTGCGGGGTCTTTCATCTTCTGAGGGGTCTTCATTCTTCTCCTTCTCTGCGGCGTCTTCTGCTCTTTTGCCGGTCTTCTCCGCTGTCCCCTTCCCTCTCTTCTTCTTCTTCTCCTTCTTCTTCCCATGTTGACACGACGCAATCTCCTTTACGAATGCCCTCTCCGCTCCGCTCTGTGCTGTGCCTTATATTGGCATGGGGTGTGGCCACCAAATGACATCACCCGGAGGCCCCGCCCCATATGAGGTCACAGCTCTGCCCCCAGGGGTGATGTCATCTGGTGGCCACGCCCCATGCCAATATAAGGCACAGCACAGAGCGGAGAGGGCATTCGTGAAGGAGATCTCATCCTGTCAACATGGGAAGAAGGAGAAGAAGAAGAGAGGGAAGAGGACAGCGGAGAAGACCGGCAAAAGAGCAGAAGACGCCGCAGAGAAGGAGAAGAATGAAGACCCCTCAGAAGATGAAAGACCCTGCAAAAGAGCCGAAGAAAAGAAGACACCTGAGAGGGGAGAAGACCGCCGGAGCTGATTTAATAAAATATTTTAAAAAGCTGTGTGGTTTTTTGTGTACATATTTCTTTCCAGGTAAATGGGTAGGGGTACGATGTACCCCATACTCATTTACATAGGGTGGGGGCTGGCATCAGGGGGCCCCCTTGTTAAAGGGGCTTCCTGATGCCGATAAGTCCCTGCCTGCAGACCCCGACAACCAACGGCCAGGGTTGTCGGGAAGAGGCCCTTGTCCTCATCAACATGGGGACAAGGTGCTTTGGGGTGGGGGGCGCAGATCCCCCCCTGCCCCAAAGCACCCATACTCCCCATGTTGAGGGCACGCGGCCTGGTATGGTCCAGGAGGGGGGGGGGGGCACTCGCTCGTCCCCACCCCCTTTCCTGGCCTGCCGGGCTGCGTGCTTGGATAAGGGTCTGGTATGGATTTTGGGGGGGACCCCACGCTGTTTTTTCGGCATGGGGTTCCCCCTTAAAATCTGTACCAGACCAAAGGGCCTGGTATGCTCCTGGAGGGGGACCCCATGCCAGGTTTTTTTAAATTTGGCGTGGAGTTCCCCTTCATGATCATCAGAGCACAAAGTGCCTGGCATTGTCGGGATCAAAGTCGGATCTCTGTTCACAGACAAACGGTCCGACTTTGACCCTATGTAGGACCGTGAATCGCACGGCAAAGTAGGATCAAAGTCGGACCGTTTCTTTGTCGGATAGTGTGAACCCAGCCTAAATGTGAGATCTGAGGTCTTTTTGACCCCAGATCTCACATTAACCACTTGACCACTGGGCACTTAAACCCCCTTCCTAACCAGACCAATTTTCAGCTTTCAGTACATTTTGAATGACAGCTTTCTTTTGGTGGTATTTAATCACCATTGGGGTGTTTATTTTTTGAGCAATAAATGGAAAAATACCGAAAATTTTGTAAAAAAAAATGCATTTCCTGACAGACTCCATGGCAGCATACGTTTGGGCTAGCCCCGCCTCCACTCCTCCCCTATAGGACCCCACTCCCATAAATTTTTGCTCCGAGCCGGAGGCCGTGTTCCTTTTTTGTCCTCCTCCTAAGGACCGTGTTTATTTGATTACCTGAAGTTTTTTTCTCTCCGCGATCAAGACCGGCCAACAACGACCACTGGAAAGACAGGCCGCGATACTCCGATAAGCCTTAGCTACTAGCGAGGTATGGAGTGGGCAGTTGGAAGAGCTGCTGGATACTCTGATAAGCCTTAGCTACTAGCAAGGTATGGAGTGGGCAATTGGAAGAGGCGCTGGAGGAGCTAGAAACCTAGCCACTGGCAGGTAAGCGGCGCAACGACCAGACAGCCCAGCTACTAGCGGGTGGCCCTATCTGCCCCAAGTACGGTATGATCAACCTACCTGGTCCGGTTTGATCGTGGAAGCAGGAAGCAGGATTGAATTGCGGTGATGTATACCTTTATATTACATATTCCATGGCAGCAGTGTGTGGTTGTCTGTTTTCTTCCCTGTCTCTTGCGTTTTCCAGTCTATGGCGGCTGGAGCGCATTGGCGTTCCAAGCCGCTGCTTTCTCTTCCGGCCAGGTGTCCCCAGGTTACTCCTGACCAGGGACCCAGTGCATGCGCACTGTGGGCGGCGGTGGCATCATTTCAGTGGAGAAATTCAATCAGTGGTCAGTACTGTTGATATAGGGATTTCTCCGTGGGCAGCTTTCAGCAGTGTTCTCTAAATGCTGTGTGCAATCATCACAGGTATATGCTTTGCATTAACTTCCTGGTAAGCTGCCTGTGTAATTCTGCTATGCCTTGATCAGCAGGGCAGGTTGTCTGGCTGTGCAGTTTTGCACTGTGGATGTTTCACTGCTCCCCCTGGTGGCCAGCCCTTGTGCAGCAAGTGGGAGAGGGGGGGTTTAACCCTTTCCTTGCTGACCTGGGTACTCTTTTCCAGCTTAACCATTTCCTTTCTATCCTATTTTGTTTTCTTTATTTTTCCTTCTAGGTCAAAGTATCAAGACACGGCACAAGATGATAAAGACCTCATTAGGTCACAACCTTCTTCTTCCAATTGTATTTGGCATAGGGCACTGTCAAGGCCCAGCCTTCATAGTAGAAGCTTTGAATCCCCCTTCACGCACCCACCACTATGTCAGCTGCTCCAAGAAGGGAGCCTACTGGGGATGCGGGACTCCGGTCTCAGAGGGTAAGTCTCTGCATGAGTTATGCTAAAGCCCAGGTGGTTGGAGAAGGGGATAGTGATTTCCAACAGATGGAATCTCTGATGAGGCATGTGGTGCAAGAATCCCTTAAAGAGTGGAATGTGAGCCACATTAAGATTCAACAGCCATTGCGGCATGTTCTCCCGCTAGGATGGCTAGGAAGAACGGGAACTGTCCCATCAAGCCATCCGTCTATAAAGACCTCCAACAGTGGGGCAGAGGGAGATGAGTCTCTTTACGCCTTTTTTTAGGCAATAAGGGGTGCACTTACACTAATAGAACCTGTGGAGTCCCCTGCAAAGTAAGAGGAAGTTCTGTAAGCACCTTGGGTTCCGTTTTCCTCCAGTGCAACTTGTCATGCATTCCAATCTATGCAACTTAAAGTTGCAGCAACTCTGAAAAGGTTCCTGCACTACTTCGGTGCGACGTTTGTTGCAGCTCTGATACAGAGACTGTAAAGTTGGATCGGGGGCTGCACTTAGTCGCACTCCCGAGTCAGTGCAACATTGGGGTCGCAATAGTGGAGACGTAACCTCAGAGAGAGTGTTCTATTCTCCCCATCCCTAACGGAACTAGGGGACATGATTTCGGATGAGCAAGGTCGCAGGATATACCTCCCTTCTGAGCAAACGTGTCGCTTTTCCTTAGAAGAGGCAGTGAATGGCCCGAAGGTTGGCTGGGCTCTTGTGGCCACGTTAAAGGAAAAGAAAAAAAGGGGATGGAAATGTGGACCCAGTACACAGGAGCGTTTTCAGAAACGCTATACCTCAGAATCCGGAGATGGTGTCGGTTTCCATGGTAGCATCATCTGCATGGTGGCATGGGTTATGCTCTCATCAGTTACGGCAAGTGAGTGCTATGGCTAGGGCCTGGGCCTGCTGATCAGGCGTAATATAGCATTCCCTTTGAGGGAGCTTCATCTTGCAAGCTGACTAGCACCGCGTCCCGGACACAGTTGGCAAGCTAGGGTCCTGCCTTAGGGCCGGCGCCTGAAAGTCTGGAAGACAGCAGTCTAGAGAACAAAGTTCGGCGCATGCGAGGGTTGCACGTTTTTACAGCCCAGGTCTGGATTTTAGGAAGAGCTGGTGTGGAGACCAGATTTCCCCTCAGAAGCATGCTAGAAGCTTGAACTCCAGTATCAAGAGGCAACTGAGTTTTGGCCTCAGACTATTGGGACATCAAAAGGGTCTCTTGGGGACATGCATGGTCCATCAGTGGTCTGCTTCATCTCGGATTCATTTCAGTGGATTTTACCTCACACTGAGATAAAGATAACATATACTCAGGCTTTACATAAGTCACTGGTGTCGCAAAGTGCTGCCGTGCCAGTTTCCGAATGCGAGAGATTTCAGTGCAAGTACTCGCCCTTCTTTATGGTCATGAAGGGGAACAGCTTGCGGTGGCCTGGCTTAGACCTTGCACACCTCAGACAATTGTGATTAAGATTGTTTCCAATAGACATAAGATGCTTACTTTCATGTTCCCATTGTAGAAGACTTCTGCAAGTTCCTTCAGTTCACTATAGGTCAGGACCATCTCCAGCTCCAGCCATTCGGGCTTTCATCATCACCCTGTGTATTTTCAGGGTCTTATTGGTTCTTATGGTCTTTATCAAAACAAGGAGCATAAGCCTGCCTAGTTACGTTGATGTACTTCTCCTAGTGTCCCAAACAAAGGGCAACTGCTGGAGCCCAGAGCTCAGGGCTTTCCATGATCCTCAAATTGGGATGGCAGCTGATTCTGGTAGGAGTCACCTGGAGCCCACTCAGTCTCCTGTATGCCTCGGAGCTCAGTGCAATATAGTCAAGAGGTCTATTGCCTTGACTCTGGTTCCCGAAGTGCTGGAACAGAATACTCCCGGCCTTTTCTTCTTCCCTGTGCGCCTTTCAGTGTCTAAAATGATTGACACTATGGTGTCTACGATTTTGAAGGAGTTAAGTGGAGGCTGGAGAAGACGGCCCTTCCGGAAGGGGTTTCTCCAGCAGTGGGAGCCAGGAAGCAAAATTCAGGTCATCTACATTACCTCAATCATGAGAGCGAGTCCCCTGGTGGCAGCAGTGGAGGAGCTGGCTCATTTGCCATTTCCATCGCCCCATATCCTGGTTCATAATCACGTCCGATGCTAGCAATACGGACTGGGGGGGCTTGCTGCCTGTCGGGGATAACTCAAGACAGTCGGGGCTGTCAATTTCACAGGATCGTGTTAAACATTCTAATACTATGGACAGCCTTCTGTACTCTACAGGCCTTTCACTATATGAGGAAGGGAGCGCCAATGCTCTTAGGTTAGTCAACACTACGGTGGTCTCCTATGTTAAGACAGAAGGACTCACAGCTTGTTCTCTATTACGGGAAGCAGGAGCCAATTTTGTCTTGAGCTCAGAAGATTCAAGCCTACACCTCAGCGGCTTATGTGCCCAGAGTCCAGAATATTCTAGTAGACTTTCTTCCTGAGTCCATTTGGACAACGGGTAGTCTCTACATGTGGGGGTTTTCAGGCACAATGCCCTGATCATTGGTAATGCAGTAGGACTGGTGCATTTCTTCCAGTCCTAATCAACCTCGGGTTTCTATGAAGACTCCGAGCAGAGGTTGTGCAGGTAATGGCAGGGATGCCTTATTGGCCAATTAGGCCAGGGTTCCCCTAGCTAGCACAGTCTAGCTTCCGGAACCCAGTGCACCTTCTCCTCAGGCCAGACCTTCTGTCACTGGGTGCAATTCTACTTCCATGTCCAGCATGGTTGCGTCTGATGGCCTGGTTCTTGATATTGGAAGTCCTCGGCTTCTCCTTCAGAGTCATTTCCGCTCTCTTGAATACAAGCAGAATGAACGCAAACAGAGTTTACATTCACTCTAATACATGTCTGCTGCTGACAGATCATGTAGTGATCTAGAAGTTCTAGATACTCTAGGTTTCCTCCAGTCTGATTTAGTCTATCGGTCAGTTCCCTCAGAATTCAAGTGTCCGCTTTATTGGCCTTCACAGGTTTACCCAGGTCTAGGCGTCTTTCCTGTCCAACAATCCTTCAAGGGAGCAGCTAGGCTCAGTACTCGAAGTAGCGGAGGTTTTCCAAATGGAGTCTCCCTTTTGTTGTCAACTCCTTCTCGGGAATTGGAGCAGAGTGTTCTAGGGCTGTTTCCGTTTAAGTCTTCTCTCTCAATTTGGCCTTTTTCCTTTGGCACGTTGGCATAAAAAGCCTCAGAGATTGGTTCATTGGTAACAGAACTTTTCTTATCATTTTTCCAGTTGAATGGTGCGGTTTTCTATGCTTGATTCAATTCTTAAGCGGTTGTTTACCTATTGATTTGATAGTGTCAAAAGAGTTAATATTCCCGGCATGCCGGAAATGCTAGCTGTCTCCTTGATTATGCTCTCAACCAGACTGGCAGACCATCCAGTGGGTGGTGTCGTGATGAATCGCATGCGTAGCATCATGGCGGTTGCAGATCAGGCAGCGGCTAGGATGTCAGCTTCCTTAGCTGAAAACATTAGGCGAGTATACAACCACTTTAAGGGCACGAGAGTCTTTCATATCTACAAAGCTACAACTTCCTTCATTTTTCAGAGCGCCTGTTAATTCTATTTTGCCTAGGCCATCCAACAGGCTCAGAGCCAGGGGGCTTGGTTGCTTTGGAGGTACTGTCTGCTCGTTTGACCAAACATGGGTTTACATCTTGGGCAGATTCACAGCATGTGATTCCCAAGTAGTCTGTAGGGCATCCTTGTGGTCCTCAATCAATACGTTTATGGCTCATTGTTGTGTAGAGTCTGCTTCTCTATCCTCTGGTTAATTTGGCTTGCAGGTCTTGTCGTGACGATACAAATTAAAGCCTTTGGGATAACATTGCCCGCCCATTGGGTATATAGCAAGTTAATTCCCAAATGTATGCTGCCATGGAGTCTGTCAGGAAAACGGAAAATTTAATATCAAATACTTACCTTAATTTTCCTTTCCTGATGGACTCCATGGCAGCAGGAGTCCCCCCCCCCCCCCCAATGTCTTGAGGAGGCTAGTTACGGAACACGGCCTCCAGCTCGGAGCAAAAATTTATGGGAGTGGGGTCCTATAGGGGAGGAGTGGAGGCGGGGCTAGCCCAAACGTATGCTGCCATGGAGTCCATCGGGAAAGGAAAATTATGGTAAGTATTTGATATTAAATTTTCAGTTTTTTCTTTATTTCTGTTATAACATTTTGCAAATTAGCAACTTTTCTTCATAAATTTTGGCCAAAATTTATACTGCTATATATCTTTGGTAAAAATAACCCAAATTAGTGTATATTATTTGGTCTTAAAGTTATAGAGTCTACAAGCTATGGTGCCAATCACTGAATATTGATCACACCTGATGCACTGACGGCCTATCTCATTTCTTGAGGCTCTAACAAGACAGAAAAGTACAAATACCCCCCAAATGACCCATTTTTGGAAAGTAGACAGTTCAACGTATTTAGTAAGAGGCATGGCAAGTTTTTTGAAGTTGTAATTTTTTCCCACAATTCTTTGCAAAATGAAGATTTCTTTTTTTTCATTTTTTTTTCCACAAAATTGTCATATTAACAGGTTATTTCTCACACCCAGCATATGCATACCACCAATTACACCCCAAAACACATTCTGCTACTCCTCCTGAGTATAGTGATACCACATGTGTGAGACTTTTACACAGCCTGGCCACATACAGAGGCCTAACATGCAGGGAGCGCCATCAGGCGTTCTAAGGACATAAATTACACATATAATTTCCTGACTACCTCTTGCACTTTTGAAGGTCCTGGAGCACCAGGGCAATGGAAACGCCCAAAAAATGACCCCGTTTTGGAAAGTAAACACCCCAACGTATATTCTATGAGGCATAATGAGTCTTTTGAATGGTTCATTTGTTCCACAAGTTTTTGGAAAATGTGGAAAGAAAATGAAAACGCATTTTTTTTTTTTACACAAGGTTGTCCATTTATATACAATATTTCTAACACACAGCATGTACCCAGCACAAATGACACCCTAAAATATATTCTGCTACTCGTCCCGAGTATGGCGATACGACATGAGTGACACTTTTACACAGCCTGGCCACATACAGAGGCCCAATATGCAGGGAGCACCATCAGGCGTTCTAAGGACATAAATTACACGTATAATTTCCTGACTACCTCTTGCACTTTTGAAGGTCCTGGAGCACCAGGGCAATGGAAACGCCCAAAAAATTACCCCATTTTGGAAAGTAAACTCCCCAACGTATATTCTAGGAGGCATAATGAGTCTTTTGAACAGTTCATTTTTTCCACAAGTTTTTGGAAAATGTGGAAAGAAAATGAAAACGCGTTTTTTTTTTACACAAGGTTGTCCATTTATATACAATATTTCTAACACACAGCATGTACCCAGAACAAATGACACCCTAAAATATATTCTGCTACTCGTCCCGAGTATGGCGATATGACATGAGTGACACTTTTACACAGCCTGGCCACAGAGGCCCAACATGCAGGGTGCACCATCAGGCGTTCTAGGGGCATACATTTCAATTCCAATTTGACTACCTATTACATTATTGTGAGGCACTGTGGTGGCACTGATGGGTGCTGTAGTGCCACTGATGGGTGCTGTAGTGGCATGGATGTGTCATTGATGAGAACTGATGTGGTATGGATGAACATGAATGAGGCATAAATGAGCACGAATGGGGGTGAATAAGCCATCAAGAGTAGTTACTGTGTAGGTACGGTGATGTCGTGGGTAGTCACCGTGATGTCGTGGGTAGTCACGGTGGTGTCACGGAGTGTTATTACATTATCCATCAGTTTAACCTTAACTTTACATACGGGGATCTTGCGGACTACCACGTGGGACGTACAACCCGGAGACACCGGTCCGACACATTTTCACAGTGAGTACAGTATAGCGGTATGAGCCCTGCTCATCGTCTTATATAAAATCCCACAGTAAACAAGACCCATGTACGACACACAATCTTTATAACATATATTTACCTGTTGGAACACATTTTTTTTTTGCGCAAAAGTAAAAGAAAGG
>BLSH010333602.1:0-21807 GCA_018402905.1 Glandirana rugosa | reverse complement strand
CGCATGGGTGACGGATGGGTGAGCACGGATGCATGGGTGACGGATGAGTGAGCACGGACGCATGGGTGACAGATGGGTGGGCACGGATGCATGGGTGACGGATGGATGAGCATGGATGCATGGGTGACAGATGGGTGAGCATGGATGGGTGACCACGGACGCATGGGTGACGGATGGGTGAGCACGGATGCATGGGTGACGGATGAGTGAGCACGGACGCATGGGTGACAGATGGGTGGGCACGGATGCATGGGTGACGGATGGATGAGCATGGATGCATGGGTGACAGATGGGTGAGCATGGATGGGTGACCACGGACGCATGGGTGACGGATGGGAGAGCACGGATGCATGGGTGACGGAGGAGTGAGCACGGACGCATGGGTGACAGATGGGTGGGCACAGATGCATGGGTGACGGATGAGTGAGCACGGATGCATGGGTGACGCATGGGTGAGCACAGATGGGTGAGCATGGATGTATGGGTGACGGATGGGTGAGCATGGATGCATGGGTGACGGATGGGTGAGCATGGATGCATGGGTGACGGATGGGTCATGGGTGGGCACGGATGGGTGGGCATGGATTCATGGGTGATGGATGGATGAGCATGGGTGATGGGTGGGCATGGATTTATGGGTGACTGATGGGTGGACACAGATGGGTGGGCATGGATGAGGGCGTGGGCATGGGTGAAGCTTGATGGGGGTCCCTGCCTGGCACATAGCGGTGCTGTGGGCACTTCAAATCCTGCCCACAGCACCGCTGCATCTCCTCTCTTCCTCCCTCTCCCCCCCTCCTGTCACACTGCACCGATCGGTGCGGAGAGGGGGGAGACAAGCCGGCACTTCCGCCGGCAGGTTTACATGTGATGCTCCGTCATTTGACGGAGCGATCACGTGGTAAACGGCCGCTCTAAGCGGCCATTTACCGTGATTCGTGATGCGCCGGGTCTCATAGACCCGGCGGTCACGGATGCTTCCAAGTGCGCGCCCCAGGGGGCGCACGGGAGCGCGATTCTGGGAGGACGTGTTATAACGTCCTCCCAGAATAATGAGTGCCACTTGCGGCCGTGTAACTACGTTACACGGTCGGCAAGTGGTTAAAGAGGCCCTGTCCTGCTTATTTCTATTACAAGGGATGTCTATTACAAGGGAAATTTTTAAGTACCAAAGTTTGTCGCCATTCTACAAGCGGGCACAATTTTGAAGCATGACATGTTGGGTATCAATTTACTTGGCGTACCATTATCTTTCACAATATAGAAAAAGATTGGGCTAACTTTACTGTTTTCTTTCTTTTAATTCAAAAAAGTGTATTTTTTCAAAAAAAATTGCATTTGAAAGACTGCTGCGCAAATACGGTGGGACAAAGTATTGCAACCATCTTCATTTTATTCTCTATGATGTCTGAAAAAAAAATATACTGTTTAGGGGTTCTAAGCAATTTTCTAACAAAAAAACTGATTTTAACTTGTAAACAACAAGTGTCAAAAATAGGCTTGGTCCTTAAGTGGTTAAGCAGTATTTCTTTTTAGGTATGTTGTACATACAATACAGGTTCACTTTAAAACCACTTACCAACCGGAAGGTTTTGCAGCTTTAGGACCAGAGCACTTTTTGCGATTCGGCGCTGCGTCGCTTTGACTGACAATTGCGCGGTCGTGAGACGTTGTACCCAAACAAAATTTGCGTCCTTTTTTTCCCACAAATAGAGCTTTCTTTTGGTGGTATTTGATCGCCTCTGCGTCATTTCTTATCGCCACTATAAACAAAAGAAGAGCGACCATTTTGCAAAAAAACCCAAATTTCTTACTTTTTGCTAAAATTCAAATCCAAAAAAAAAATATAAAAAAACATTTTTTTTCACCGTTTTTGGCCGATTTATATAATTCCTCATATTTGCGATAAAAAAATTGCAATCGGCGTTTATTGATTGGTTTGCGCAAAAGTGGCCGCGTTTACGGATGGTGAGAATTCATTTCTGGGGTTTTTATTTATTTATTTTTTTTTTACTAGTAATGGCGGCGATCTGCGATTTTTAGCGGTAATGCGATATTGGGGGGGACATGTCGGACCATTTTGACACTTATTCAGCAATCAGAAATGTAAATGTCCACTGATTACTGTGTAAATGTCATTGGCAGTGAAGGGGTTAACCTGCAGGGGGCGATCTAGGGGTTAATAGTGTTCCCTGGGTGTGTTCTTACTGTGGGGGGGTTGGGCTAACATGGGCATGAGAGATCTAACTGATCCCAGTGACAGGGATCAGTAGATCTCTCATGCCCCACTGACAGGGCGGGGAACCGCCGTGTTTACATCGGCGGTTCCCCGTTCTTTTCCCTGTAGCCGCTCATCGCGGCTCGCCGGCGAACATCGGGTCCGCCCGAGCCGCGGGCACACTCCTCAGGAGTGCGGCGGGTGCGCGCCCCCTGGTGGCCAAAATGCGAATCGCCGCTTATTTACGGCGATTCGCGCAGGGCTCCCCGACTGCCGCCGTGAAAAGACGGCGCGCTGTCGGGAAGCAGTTAAGCAGAACTCTAATATAAATGAAATGTGGACATCATTTGGGGACTGCTGAAATTACTAAGGATGGTCAAATTACAATGTGGCCTTTGTTCTAGAAGACAGACCATCTTATGTACAGTAAAGTGTCTGAAACCCTGAGCATTTTATGTCTTTGCACACCTGATAAACTGTTGGCATAGGTTACATAAACCAAGCAGACATAGGCTTGCTTACATTACCTATGATTGATCACTGATGATGCCTTTGATTCACATTTTTGTAAATATTTTATTATATCTTTTCATGTGACAACACTGAAGACATGACACTTTGTTACAATGTAAAGTAGTGAGTGTACAGCTTGTATAACAGTGTAAATTTGCTGTCCCCTCAAAATATCTCAACACACAGTCATTAATATCTAAACCGCTGGCAACAAAAGTGAGTACACCCTTAAGTTAAAGTGTCCAAATTGGGCCCAATTAGCCACTTTCCCTTCTCTGTGTCATGTAACGCGTTAGTGTTACAAGGTCTTAGGTTTGAATGAGGAGCAGGTGTGTTAAATATGGTGTTATCGCACTCACTATCTCATACTGGTCACTGGAAGTTAAACATGGCACCTCATGGCAAAGAACTCTCTGAGGATCTGAAAAAAAGAATTCTTGCTCTATTTAAAGATGGCCTAAGCTATAAGAAGATTGCCAAGACCCTGAAACTGAGCTGCAGCACGGTGGCCAAGACCATACAGCGGTTTAACAGGACAGGTTCCACTCAGAAAAGGCCTCGCCATGGTCGACCAAAGAAGTTGAAAGCATGTGCTCAGCGTCATTTCCAGAGGTTGCCTTTCGGAAATAGGCATATGAGTGCTGGAGAGGTTGAAGGGGTGGGGGGGGTCAGCCTGCGAGTGCTCAAACCACACACTGCATCAAATTGGTCTGCATGGCTGTCATCCCAGAAGGAAGCCTCTTCTAAAGATGATGCATAAGAAAGCCCGCAAACAATTTGCTGAAGACATGCAGACTAAGGACATGGATTACTGGAACCATATCATGTGGTCTGATGAGACCAAGATAAACTTATTTGGTTCAGATGGTGTTAAGCGTATGTGGCGGCAACCAGGTGAGGAGTACAAAGACAAGTGTGTCTTACTTACAGTCAAGCATGGTGTTGGGAGTGTCATGGTCTGGGGCTGCATGAGTGCTGCTGACACTGGGGAGCTACAGTTCATTGAGGGAATCATGAATGCCAACATGCACTGTGATATACTGAAGCAAAGCATGATCCCCTCCCTTCAGAGACTGGGCCGCAGGGCAATATTCCAACATGATAATGACCCCAAACACACCTCCAAGAGGACCACTGCCTTGCTAAAAAAGCTGAGGGTAAAGGTGATGGACTGGCCAAGCATGTCTCCAGACCTCAAAATAGAAAACAGTGCAGCGCTTCAGAACAGTCTCTCTCCAGTGCGTGGTACACCCAAATGTGCTTCTATGTTCCAAGCTAGAAAGGGTGGTATAGTGTCAGAGGTCCTCCACCAGCCACACTAAATGCTCACCTTACAGAATGGGCTCTTATTACAGGAGCCAAGATCCGCATAATATAAAAGATCCCGAGATGGGGAGATGATGTATCCTTTCTTCCTCTCAGATTCCCTCATATGCAAAAACCATGCTCATAGGTGAAGCAGTTCCTGACAGGCTTTGTGAATCTCAGCTCCCCGGCACATGCAACAAGAATTACCACATCTAGTGCTCACTGCTTACTGGCATGAATTTATTAGGTAAAAGGGTACAAATGTGGTACTCACATATATTCGATAAAATCAAACATCAAGGATCACATAAAAGAAATGGTGGGTGCTCGATCCAAGGCATCCACACCTATGGAGACAGCGGCGACTGCGGATGACGTCACTTCCTTCCGTACGCGTATCGTCCCAACCGGAACTTCGTCAGCGGATGAGGAAGTGACGCACTGTTCCGCTTTTAATATGCCGCTCAACAGCCCATTGGCTAAGTACCGCGGGAGTCCCCGCCTTTAAACAAAAACCTCACCACTTAGGATACAAGCCTATTCCCATAGTTACCAACCCCACAGGTAAACATAAAGGGATACAAGGGAACACCCATTCCTCGGCTTCCTTAAAGTGCACAATGTCGTTTTAAATTAAAACGCAGTCAGCGCTGTCTCCATTTGACACAATAATAATAATGATAAAAGCCCCAAAGTAATTGACAGAAACCATATCAACAACTTATGGTACATATAAACATATAAACTTATGGTACATATAAAAAACAGCCATATAATTTGAGTAAAAAAGACTATAATGTGTATACAACAATTAATCGATATTAATAGACCCCCAAATAAATTTTCCAAATAAATGTCTCCAGACCTAAACCCTATAGAGCATCTGTGGGGCATCCTCAAACAGAAGGTGGAGGAGAGCAAGGTCTCTAACATCCACAAACTCTGTGATGTCATCATGGAGGAGTGGAAGAGGACTCCAGTGGCAACATGTGAAGCTCTGGTGAACTCCATGCCCAAGAGAGTTGAGGCAGTGCTGGAAAATTATGGTGGCCATACAAAACATTGACACTTTGGGCCCAATTTGGTGGCCATACAGCAAATTTACACTATTATACAAGCTGTACACTCACTACTTTACATTGTAGCAAAATGTAATTTCTTTAGTGTTGTCACATGAAAAGATATAATAAAATATTTACAAAAATGTGAGGGGTGTACTCACTTTTGTAAGATACTGTATGTATCTGTACTTACTATAGATTGCCAATATATTTTATGTATAAATACTATATTGCAACATGATATGTTAATGCTGCATCATCTTCCCAAATGTATTCTTGCCTATTTTACAACATCTTTTACATGTCTTTGATAATATGTCATTCATGAAGGGGGGACAAGCTGAACTCAGCCACATTTTGTGCACGGCCAGTTCATGTTTTTAACCTTGACCTGCAGGCCAATTCTGACATTTTTTTTGATACATGTACAAATCAACATATTTTTTATACTAGAAAATTAATAAGAATCCCCAAACATTATATATATTTTTAAGCAGAGGTTCTAGAGAATAAAATGGTGGGGTATTGCAATTTTTTATGTCACACAATATTTGTGCTGTGGTTTTTCAAACACAAATTTAAAAAAAAAAATCTCCTCCTTCTGCCCTGTTACCACCGAGGAAGTTGATAAACTCCTCTCCATAGCCCACCTCACCACCTGTCCCCTCACAATTACTGCGGCCACCCTCCCGCTCTATTCTAAACTCCTTAACCCACATCTCCAACCTCTCCCTCTCCTCCGGCACCTTTCCCTCCCCGCTCAAACATGCACTGGTTACCCCCATACTTAAAAAACCCTCACTTGACCCCACCTGTTTGAATAACTTAAGACCCATTTCCCTGCTCCCGTTTGCCTCCAAGCTTATTGAACGCCTTGCACATGACCGAATGAGTTGCTACCTCACTGACAACAACCTTCTCGACCCCCTACAGTCCGGCTTCCGCCCACAACATTCAACTGAAACTGCCCTACTAAAGCTCATCAACGACCTACTAACTGCTAAAACCAATGGCCAGTACTCCATACTCATACTCTTGGACCTCTCTGCTGCTTTTGACACAGTCGACCACCCCTTCCTCCTCAGCAAACTCTACTCCCTTGGCCTCAGTGATTCTGCTTTATCCTGGTTCTCCTCCTACCTATCTCAGCACACTTTCAGTGTCACTTACAACTCCATCTCCTCTGCTCCTCTTCCTCTCTCTGTTGGGGTACCCCAAGGCTCCGTCCTTGGGCCCCTCCTATTCTCTATCTATACCTCTTCCCTGGGCCAGTTGATAACATCCCATGGCTTCCAATACCACCTCTACGCCGACGGCACCCAAATCTATCTCTCTTCAACTCACCCCCTCGATCTCCTCACGGATCACAAACTTACTGAATGACATATCGGTATGGATGTCACACCACTTTCTCAACCTCAATCTTTCTAAAACTGAGCTTGCTATATTTCCTCCTTGCCCCCCCCCATGACTTTACTATTAAGATCAATAGCACAACCATTGGTCCTTCCACACATGCCAGGGTACTGCGTGTAATCCTTGACTCTGACCTCTCCTTCAACCCCCATATCCAATCACTGGCTAAAACTTACCGCCTTAACCTACACAACATCTCCAGAATTCGCCCCTTCCTAACTAAGGAGACCACAAAACAACTTATTCACTCCTTCGTTATTTCCTGCCTTGACTACTGCAACGCTCTCCTTAATGGCCTAACCTTACACAGGCTATCCCCCCTTCAGTCTATTATGAATGCTGCTGCTAGACTAATACATCTCACTAACCGTTCCATGACTGCTGCCCCTCTCTGCCAATCCCTTCACTGGCTTCCCCTACCCCACCGTGTAAAATATAAAATACTAACCACAACATACAAGGCTATCCACAACATCGCCCCCAGCTACATCAGCAACCTCATCTGCAGATATCGCCCAAATTGTCCCCTCCGCTCCTCCCAGGACCTCCTGCTCTCTAGCTCCCTTATTACCTCCTCCCATGCTCGCCTTCAGAACTTCTCCAGAGCCTCTCCCATCCTCTGGAACTCCCTGCCCCGGTATGTCCGATCAGCCCCCAGCCTGTCCACCTTTAAAAGATCCCTGAAAACTCATTTATTTAGGGAAGCCTATCCCTCACCCACCTAAGAACTGTACCTGAGCTATCCATCAGCCCATCCCCCGCAGCTACCACCTTTTGTACCACCACCCCCCCCTTTAGAATGTAAGCTCTACGAACAGGGCCCTCCGTCCCTCCTGTATTGAACTGTATTGTAATTGTGCTGTCTCCCCCCTCTACATTGTAAAGCGCTGCGTAAACTGTTGGCGCTATATAAATCATGTATAATAATGTTATGTCGAGTAAATAGATACCAAGCATGTCATGTTTTAAAACTGCACACCCATGAAATAGCAAGAAAATACAGTACATTTTTATTCATAGGCAATGCTTTTTAAAGCTTTTACAGGTTACCAGTTTAGAGTTACACAGTAGGTCTGGAGCTAGAATAATTGCGATCGCTCTCATATTGACATTGATACCTAACATGTGTGATGCGATCAGTGTTTACATATGTGTGTGTGTGTGTGTGTGTGTGTGTGAGACCTATGTGCTCTTTTGCATTTGTACATGCACAGGATGATGGGGACACAAAAATGTATTTTATTATTTATTTTATTTACATGTGTATTTTAGCACTGTATCCTTAATTTTCTTGGTCAACTTTATTACTATCACAAGGGATGATCAACATCCCCTGTGATATCAAGGGCCATGTCAGGTCCTGTCAATGAAGAGATCTGGGGTCTAATAGACCCCAGATCTCTTCTCTGGCCTCAAAAGCATCTATTTAAACCGGTTTGATCAGATGCTGTACAAGCCAGTAATGGCTTGCCAACAAACAAACCAAAGTGTCAAAATCCTTGTTTCCGGTTTCTGTCACCACAGCGAATGCAACCAAACTAGTTGCATTGTTACCGGATTGGACTGGATAGCCTAGCAAAGGCGACGACAACAAGAGGGGTGGGGTTCTGCCGCATGTATAGCAGCTTGAATCACTTTTGCTTGAAAGAGAGCCATCTACGATAGAAACAGTACCAGGATCATGGTTGTAGCCTCAACCATGATCCCACTATAACCACCTCAATACCATAGGCCATATACAGTATCTCAAAAAAGTGAGAACACCCCTCACATTTTTGTAAATATTTTATTACATCTTTTCATGTGACAACAATGAGGAAATGACACTTTGCTACAATGCAAAGTAGTGAGTGTACAATGTAAATTTGCTGTCCCCTCAAAATAACTCAACACGGGGGCGTGGCCTGATGCAGAGTCAGACGGTCGCTTAGCTCCGTACCTCTGCTATAACAGGGACCAAGCAGCACGAAGCAACCATCCAGGGCGACACTGCATACACTGCCAGGATGCCTGGAACTGGGAGAGCATCAGGATTATGTCTAAACGGAGGAAGAACGAGAAGAAGCCTCACAGGCTGATGGAATTCTTCTCCCCCGGACAACACGGAGGTAGGCAAAATGGCGCCGAGGCCTACTCATCCCCGGCCTCCGCGCTGCGCAAGCCACCTAAAATGGCAGCGCAGGCAGACAATGGCGACTCCCCGAGCAGCCAACACTCATACGCACACACCCCATCATCCTGCAGCCGGCTAAATCTAAAATTAGGCTGGATGGCAGCGGATACAGCCTGTCCATGAGCCGGTCCTGGACACAGTATTAAAAGAAATGCTTCTATCTCTAAGGAGCATGATCCATACGGATATAGTAACCTGTATGCACAGATTTAACCAGGACATACACGCAGTTGAGGCTAAGGTGGATCATATAGCAGAAAAGATGGTGGACGCACATGATGAAAAAGAAAGGGAGACAGAGTGGATTAAGGCCAAATTGGCAGACATGGAAGATCGCACGAGAAGGAACAATTTAAAAATAAGGGAGATCCCTGAAACAGTCCCCCAATCTGAGCTGCGCACATATGCCACTTCTCTGTTCAAAGCCATGATGCCTGACCTCTTTGACTTAGATGTCACTATTGATCGGATACATAGACTACCGAAACCGTCCCACCTGCCAGAACAAATACCAAGGGATGTGATATTGCGTCTTCATTTCTACCACATAAAAGAATCTCATGTCCGTGGTACTGAAAAGAGAAATGATTCCCCAACAATACCAACACACTCTGCAAAAAAGGAAACATGTAACCACAGTGACTAAAGCTTTGAGGAACCAGAAGTTGATTTACAGATGGGGTTACCCCACAAAAAATCACTGTCACTAAAGATGGCCGCGCATACATTATTGGCTCTCAGGATAAGGGCCTGTCCCTACTGAAAGATTGGGGTACAGAACCTCAAGAAGACACTAACATCCCCAAACATCCTTGCCAGGTTGAGCAGTTTCATGTACCAGTGGTACACTGTTCTATTTTTTTTTCTCTTTATTTTGTTTTTGTCTTTGTTTTAATACTAGAGATGATCACAGGAAGCATGCAAGACCCACTGGAGGCATACCAACAGCTTGTGTCAACTGTACCGCCAAAGAGGGGAGCCAGAGAACACAGAAATGAACCCCAGATCACCTACAGTGAGTACAAGCTATACTCGATACACACAATGCACAGGAAATGTACGCAGTTCGCAAGGGAGACGCTAGGGGGAGCCCTAACACTACTAAAAAACGTAGCAAATCCACACCAAACATAACTTCTGAAACGTAATGGGAATTACAATACTATTAACTCCAAGGGCCTAAATCAACCTGCCAAGTGGAAATCTTTATAAAAGGAAGCTCAGCGATATCAATGTGACATTCTTTGCACTCAAGAAACACATTTCAACAAGACATCACCACCTCTCTGCTCCTATAGGAATTTCCCTTATGTTTACACAGCCAATGCAGACAACAAAGCCAAGTCATGACAGCTATAAAGGACTCAGTAGCATTTACCCTCCACAAAGAAATTAAAGACACCCAAGGAAGATATTTAATTCTGGTTTGTGACTTGAACTCAGTGAGGTATACTCTGGTCCACTCATATGCTCCTAACAGAAATCAGATCCACTTCTTCAACAAACTCATGAAAAAGGTCCACCTCCATCGAAAAGGACATTTGATTATGTACGGAGATTATAATGTTACACCAGACCCACTACTGGATTCTACCTCTACCTCCGAAAGGCAACTCCCAGCGTTACAAGCATCGCTGCATAGACACTCATTATATGATGCTTGGCGTTGCCTACATGCGGAAGAGAGGGATTATACCTTCTATTCCCCACCCCACTGAGTATATACCAGAATCAATCTATTTCTGGTCCACCAACACATCCTCTCCAAAACCAAGAAGGCGACAATCAATACCATAACCTGGTCTGACCACGCCTCTATCACTCTGCACATTGAGGAGACAGCAACGACTTCCTCTAATCCAGTATGGAGGTCAAACACATACCTTTTACAACAGGAAAAATTTAGAGACGTACTGAAAGCCCAATTAAATGAGTTTTTCACTAATAATAAATTGTCTGTACAAAACCCATTTACGCTATGGAACGCCTATAAAGAGTTTATGAGGGGCATTTTTATACAGTTGGGGGCGAGGGCCAAGAGGCAGAGGCAGCAGCAATTAAAAGATATTACCCTAAAATTGCAAAAAGTAGAAGCCCAAAACAAACTCAACCCCTCTACTGATCTAGGGGAAAAAATGATCTCACCTTAGACATGAACTCCGACTATTTTTGACAGAAAGTTTTGAAAAAAACCAACAAACACTTTAACCACTTCAGCCCCGGAAGGATTTCCCCCTTTAGGACCAGAGCCCTTTTTGCGATTCGGCACTGCGTCGCTTTAACTGAAAATTGCGCGGTCGTGCGACGTTGTACCCAAACGAAATTTGTGTCCTTTTTTCCCCAGAAATAGAGCTTTCTTTTGGTGGTATTTGATCACTGCTGCGTCATTTCTGATCGCCGCTATAAACAAAAGAAGAGCGACAATTTTGCAAAAAAACCCAAGTTTCTTACTTTTTGCTAAAATACAAATCCAAAAAAAATATACAAAAAAAATTTTTTTTCATTGGTTTTGGCCGATTTATATTCTTCCTCATATTTGTGATAAAAAACATCGCAATCTGCGTTTATTGATTGGTTTGCGCAAAAGTGGTTGCGTTTACGGATGATGAGAATTCATTTCTGGGGTTTTTATTTTTTTTTTTATTTTTTACTAGTAATGGCGGCGATCTGCGATTTTTAGTGGTACTGCGATATTTCAGCGGACATGTCGGAACATTTTGACACTTTTTTGGGACCATTGGCATTTATACAGCGTTCAGTGCTATAAAAATGCACTGATTACTGTGTAAATGCCATTGGCGGTGAAGGGGTTAACCTGCAGGGGGCGCTCTAAGGGTTAACTATGTTCCCTGGGCGTTTTCTAACTGTGTGGGGACTGCCCTAGCTGGGGAAGGGAAGTGATCACAGCCTCCATGTAGTGGAAGGCTGTGATCACAGCCCTTCCCCCCTCACAGAACGGAGGTCCGTGTTTACTTACATGGACCTCCATTCTTTCACTCCGGGGGGGGGGGCATCGCGGGTAGCCGGCGGAGATCGAATCCGCCGCACCCGCTCCCTGGCCCTCCCCGGACACATTGAGCGCGCGGGCACGCCTCCGACGGCGCGCGCGCACTCACTGGGCTCGATCTCGATATGACTGCGATTTGCGCAATAGAGCCACCTTGTCGCCGTCAATTGCCGACCAGCGGTCGGCAAGAGGTTAAAATTACATATTTTGCCAACGGCAATAAAGCGGGTAAAATCCTGGCAAACAAAACTAAAGCATATAGATATAATACTAAAATACCATTCATTATCCATCCCAGTACTAAACAAAAAGAATACCATCCCTAAAAATAGCTGATGAGTTTAGCTTTTACTACAGTACGCTATACAATCTGAAAGATGATAAGTCCACACATCAACCCACTTCGGACTGATTGATCAAATCCTATGTCACATAAGCATACCCAAACTTACACACAACCAACTACAACTCCTAAACCAACCATTTAGAGCATCTGAAATACAGACAGCTATAGAATCCTTACCTCTAAACAAGTCCTCAGGGCCTGATGGGTTTGGAGGGGAGTACTTTAAAGAATTTAAGAGCATTTTAATACCCTTTCTGGAGAACATCTTCAATGCTGCTCCTGCCTCTTCCTCCTTCCCCCCAGAAATGTTGGAGGCTCTTATTGTGACTCTACCTAAGCCAGGGAAGGAAGCGACTATGCCATCAAACTTCAGACCTATCTCTCTATTGAATATAGAAGTAAAGCTATATGCCAAGTTAATAGCCCTTCGATTGATCAACATCATTCCCCTACTCATCCACCCCAATCAAACGGGATTCACCAAATCCAGACAAACCTCAGATGCTACCCATAGACTGATAAACATTGTTCACTTGGCGGAGTCTCAAAAGAAGCCTTCTCTGGTCCTAGCTTTGGATGCAGAGAAGGCTTTGATTGTATTCATTGGCAATACCTTTTTAAAGCTCTTGAATCTTTTGGCTTTGAGGGTAATATATTGACAGCAATCATGGCCCTATATTCCAAACCTTCAGCCCTAGTATACATGTCTGGCACCCTGTCGATGCCATTCCCAATATCCAATGACACAGACAAGGGTGTTCACTTTCACCTCTAATATTTAATCTGTTAATTGAGCCATTGGATATATATATTAGAACACATCCCCAAATTAAGGGCTTTTCAACTCCCACTATCTAATTAGCCTATTTGCGGATGACATCATCCTGGTTCTCACTGAAGTTCGATCTTCCCTGGCAGAGTTGCACAGAACCCTGCAAATGTTTAATCAAATCTCATATTATAAGGTAAATGAGAGTAAGTCTTATATACTGGGTTTGGGAGTTGACGCAGATGCAAAGGCAGAACTCGGTTCAAGGTTACCCTATAAGTGGAATGATGAGGGTATAAACTACTTGGGAATCACTGCAAACACTCGAAAATTGGTTGGAGCCAACTACAACCCATTCCTTTGTAAGCTTGGGACCAAGCTACAGGATCTGGCTAGGACAGAATTGTCCTGATCGGAATGATTAGCTGCCTTAAAAATGATTATTTTACCCCAATTTCTGTACATTTTCAGAGCAATGCCAATTCCAGTGCCTGGCCAATTCTTCACTAAAGCTCAATCCATGATCAACGCTTATCTATGGCAGGGCAAGCAAACAAGGTGTACATTTAAAAAATTAACAAAAGCAAGGAAAATGTGAGGCACAGGGCACGTAGTGATAAAAGACTACCACACTGCAGCAGTCCTAGCTCAAATCAAAAGCTGGTTCCCACAAGAACAAGGTCCTCATTGGATGGATCTGGAGTTATCACAATGTCCGACTAGAGATCTACGAAACTTGCTGCTAGCCAGTAGATTTACATCATATAACTCATTTACATTCTCACACACTATGGAGGCTTCACTACAAGCCTGGAAGACAATGACTGACTTCTACTGGGGACATGAAGACGTTACCAATAGAATTGCCAATTTCCAGCATACAATTCCTAATCCCTGATCTTAACATATCACAATGGGCAGCTAGAGGCATAACTAAAGTAGAAGATATTAAGATAGGACCAACTACCAAGACGTTTAGATCAGCCCAAATCGAATTTGACCTACTAGACACTGGCCAATATAAATGCTCCCAAATCATCCACCTCCTAAAATGGCTCCCTGAGACATTGACCAACTTACCATTGAGAATTAACACCTATTACACCAATCAGGGCTCTAAAATTAAAGGCATCTCCCTTTTCTACAACTTTCTCAACCACAAAATGGTCTTTACCAAATCCCCCTCTATGAAATCCTGGGAAATAAATCTTAAATCTAACTACACAGAGGAACAATGGACAAAAGCACTAGACACCACATACAAATCAACCAAGAATGCTAATCTTTGGGAACTCACACCAAAATTAGTATTAAGATGGTACTGGACAAGACTATTAATCTTTGCACACTGAACTTCCCCACTGTGCTGGATACTATGTGGGAATAGGGGCACACTATATCACATACTATGGGATTGCCCAGGCATCCAAGCGTACTGGAATAATGCATTCCATATCATTACACAGATCATAGGTTCCCAGCTTCTAAAAAATCCTGGACTGGCTATACTTTCCTTAGACATAGAATCAATACCACCTCCATACAGATATGTGGTATCCCATACCTTACTAAGCACTATATTGATATTGGCAAGGCATTGGAAAACAAAAGAAACCCCTACAATATCAGAAGTTATTCAAACAACCAATACACACATGACATATGAAGTGATGTTTGCGTCCGCCAATGGAAATACTCAACCGAAAACACCAGGTGGAAACCTTGGACAGAGTGGTACAAACTGCACACAAGGAATGTGGGACTTGTACCTACTGATACAGGTGCTGATTGAGAGTTGAATATGCTTCCTAAATAACCAAGTGGCTCCTTATGGGCCTGTATGCTCTGTTTTTCTTCTTCCTTTTTTTCTGTAAGTTATCTATTTTGAATTCTAGTCAGTTACATGCGAATACAGCTATATATTAAGTAACAACAACTACAGGGAACCTATGGACCCATACAGAAATATACCCTGTAATGTAATTGCACCACAAACTTGTTATTTCTGCTGCTATATAACACTTTCTCATATAATTGAATGAAATTAAAGGCTGGTGGCATTGGCACTCCTCTCGGTCGCAGTATGCTCCCAAAAGGGGCGACAGAGGGGGGGAAGGCGGTGTCCGCCTGAGGCGATACTAACCCAAGCTAATGTTATGCAGATATGAGAAATTGACAATATAGACGCCAGAGGCTCTCTACGATATCGAACAAAATGTTGTAGGTTTCTAAGATGCATACCGATTGTAAGCTGTATTGTACTACATACAAGCATGCACTGTTACTCAAAATGCTACCAATGTTAATACTTCTCATTTGTGCAAAAACTTTTCTTTTTCACTAAAAATCATTGAAATTAAAAATAACTCAATACACAGCCATTAACCACTTGCCGACCAGTGTAAAAAAAAAAAGTGTCCGATCTGGCCGCTGCAATGTCGCAGTCCCGATAAAAATCGCAGATCGCCGCAATTACTAGTAAAAAAATAATAATAAAAATGCCATAAATCTATTCCCATAGTTTGTAGATTTGATAACTTTTGTGAAAACCAATCAATATACGCCTATTGTGATTTTTTTTTTTACCAAAAATATGTAGAATAATATATATCAGCCTAAACTGATGAATACATTTGTTTTTTTATATATTTTTTTTTGGATATGTATTGTGGCAAAAAGTAAAAAAAAATGTTTTTTTTTCAAAATTGTCGCTCCCTGTTTGTTTTGTTAGTGCAAAAAATAAAACACTGCAGAGGTGATCAAATACCACCAAAGGAAAGGTCTATTTGTGGGGAAAAAAGGACAGCAATTTTGTTTGGGTACAATGTTGCACGACTGCGCAATTGTCAGTTAAAGCGACGCAGTGTAGTTTCGCAAAAATGGCCTGGTCATTAAGGGGGCAAATCCTTCGGGGCTGAAGTGGTTGATGTCTAAACCACTGGCAAAAAAAGTGAGTACACCCCTAAGTGAAAATGTCCAAATTGGGCCCAAAGTGTCAATATTTTGTGTGGCCAATATTATTTTCCAGCATTGCCTTAACCCTCTTGGGCATGGAGTTCACCAGAGCTTCACAGGTTGCCACTGGAGTCCTCTTCCACTCCTCCATGACCCCATCACAGAGTTGTTGGATGTTAGAGACCTTGCACTCCTCCACCTTCCATTTGAGGATGCCTTGCAGATGCTCAATAGGGTTTAGGTCTGGAGACATGCTTGGCCATTCCATCACCTTTACCCTCAGCTTCTTTAGCAAGGCAGTGGTCATCTTGGCGGTGTGTTTATGGTCGTTATCAGTGACGAAGCTTGACACCCCCCCTCCACCTGAAGACGGTGGAGTCAGTAGGGTCATGCCAGGATCATCCAGCACCCAGTACAAAAATCACTGTGCAGCTCTCTAAATTTTAAAGGTTGCTATTGGGACTTTTTAAAATAATAATATAAGCAACAATTTGTTATGGTAGATTAAAACCAAGTGTGGCAGGACTGTGTTTGGTAGCTATTTCCGCATAGTGCCATCACAAGGCAAAGAAAAATGTGTATTCTCTTATTTGGCCAATTCATACACGTGCTGCGGTGGTTGTGCACTATAAATAGCACTGCATGCACTACTTTATTTCAGCGCAACACACTGCAAGGCAATCTACTGCCTCCCATCACCCTGCAGCAAATAAAACCTAATGAAATGTCACTGTTTGAATGTAGCCTAAAGGTCATAAAAGTTAATTTATGTTTATGCTTTTCTAGTTTATTTTTTTACTTTTATGAATGGATTTGTGTTTGTTAGCAAACCCATCCATAGTTTTGTGAAGTGAGTACAGTGGTGAATCACCATTTTCCTCACTTCAGCTTTTGCATTGCTGTCAGATTACTGGGGAGAGTGCCACCGGTTGCACTGTCAGACCAGGACTTTGCAGGGTTTGGTTAGCAGATCCCTACCCCAACTTTCTTCTGCCAGTGTGGGGAGGAGGTGGCCAGGGGCTCTAAGGTGACAGAAGAATGATGAAGGTGCATACCTCCCAAACTTGGAACTTGAGAATGAGGGGCACCTAGGGATGGAAAAGACATGCAGAGTGCACCGTGGCAAAATGCACTGAATATTGAGGTGGCTTAAGGCTCGATTCACATCAATGCATGTTGCTTTTCAGCGTTTCTTCACTGTTTTTTGCTGTGCTTTCCGCGTTTTTTAAGGCGTTTTTACCGCGTTTTTCATTTTGCAGTTTTTTTCTTTAATGTCATTTTTCTCCTCTCGTCTTTCAGGACAGCACCATGGAGAGAGCGCAGCTCCACCTCTTACAGGAAACACTGCCGTGTCAACGCCCCTTTAAAAGCGGCTGCTTCCACCATGCCCTCTTAGTGTTTCCTCCGTCATGGTGGAAGCACTGCTGGGGAACTAAGAGAGGGAGCTGCGCTCTTTGTGTTTGTAGGAGGTAGTCTCTCTGAGGAAAGGTACCTTGGACCAGCCCAGCACCCCCTTGATCGAGCAGGGGGTGTTCCAGTGTCCTCTCCTCTTCTGGCTCATAGGAGTGATAGCCAGCTGGGAGGGCCTGCTCCTAGAGTCCAGGGCCGCGGTTGTGGTGTGTATACCGAGCAGGGGCTCGGTATATCGGACTGGATCCCGGAGCAGCGGGTGACGCGGCTTCCGGGGGGCGGGACTTCCGGCGGGGGCGTAGCGGCGAGTAGTTCCGGCCGCTGGAACGCAGGAGGAGGGGGCGGGTCCTCTGGCTGGGGCTTCCTTCCGGTTTCCAAACGTGGAGACGCGGGAAGGAGGGTTTATTTAAAAGGAAACCACGAACGATCGCTGCGGTGCGGCAATGGAGGTCCAGGTCGTGGAGATGACGGATGCAGGCGCTCCTAACCCCAGCCAGGCCCAGGTAAGAGAGGTTCAGTGGTAGCCTCTTATCTTGCTTTTGGGCGGTGTGTGTTTTGATGGTAACTTTAAGCCTGCAGCTGTCTGTTGGAAGTTACTTTCTTCTAACAGCACAGCCAGGGTAATGCTCTGGAGGGGGCTCTTCTTCCATCCGGTCTCTCTCTCTTTGGTGGTGGGTATATCCCTCTAGGCTCAGGTTCCAGGAGGGGTTACTAGCTTATTGTTCTTTTTTGTCTTATAGGGCAAAGCCACTGCCAAATCTGAGAAGGCCCCTGGGAGGAAGTGTCCCTCTTGCAAAAACCCCCTAAGGGACTCTTGGCCCAAGGTCCTTTGTAGATCCTGCATTGCAGGCCTAGTAAAGGAAGAGACCTCACAAGAGTGTAAAGAACTGCTCTCTTCTGTAAGGAAGGAATTGGCGGATACTTTGGGGTCAGTGCGGTCCCTGATAAAAAAGGGGTCTGGACAGAGCCGAAGCCCTTTACCCGAACCTCTGCCATCCATCTCTGGTCAGGAGGAGGAGGATTCAGAGGAAGAAAGATGTAGCATTCCTTATTCTGTAGAGGACTCAGAAGAGGGAGAGTTTGAAGAGGACAGCAAACCCTCTCGCTACAAACTTTCTTTGGAAGAAGTAGAAGAGCTTCTCAAAGCCATTTACTCCACACTCCAGATTCAGGAGGAAAAAACACAATTATCGGTACACGATAAGATGTATCGGGGTTTAGAAGGCACGAAGCACAGGATATTTCCAGTGCATAAGGTCCTAACAGATACCATTAAAAAAGAATGGAATGATCCGGAAAGGGGTCAGTTTTTCTCCAAAACTCTTAAGAGACGATTTCCATTTGATGAGGAAGAGTCGTGTGTGTGGAATAAAAGACCAAAAATTGATGTGGCCTTTTCTCAAGTTTCTAGGAAAACTGACCTAGCTTTTGAGGATATGGGGGTCCTCAAGGATGGACAAGAGAGCAGATTCCCTGCTCAAGAAAGCTTGGGATTCTTCCCTGTCCAATCTTAAGCCAGCCATGGCTGCCACAGTGGTGGCAAGAAATTTGGAGTGTTGGATTGAGAAACTGCAGGGGCATGTGGTGGCAGGCACTTCCAGGAAGGACCTACTGGAGTCCTTCCCTACGCTCCTTAGAGCGGTTAAATATATGGCGGATGCATCGGCAGAATCGATCAGGATGACAGCGAGATCATCGGCCCTTATCAATTCAGCAAGAAGAGCCTTGTGGCTTTAAACTTGGTCAGAGGATTCTGCTTCAAAGGTCAAGTTATGCGGAATACCATTCACAGGGGACCTACTCTTTGGACAAGAGTTGGAATCCGTCTTAGATCGTACGGCGGATAAAAAGAAAGCCTTCCCGCAAAAGAAGGTGGTGGCGGCGAAAAAGAATTTTCGTCATTTTCAGCAGTCCTACAAAGGAAAGGAACAGAAGAAAACCTGGGTTCCCCCGAAAGGAAGAGGCAGAGGAGGGGTGCTCTTCAGGGCCCCAGAGCAAAACTCTAAAAAACAGTGACAATTGCCTCCCAGTTGGGGGAAGGCTACAAGCCTTCCTTCAGGCCTGGAAGGAATCAGTAACCAGCCCGTTTGTAATCAGGGTTATTGAGAAGGGTTACAATCTGGAATTTTCACGGATCCCCCCGCAAAGGTTGTATATAACGAAATTGCAGAAGGACCGGGAAAAAGCCCTGGCTATGACGGCCCTTTTAAGGGAACTGATACAACAGGGTGTGATAATACAGGTTCCAGAAGGACAAGCGGGGGAGGGGTTTTATTCCCACGTCTTCCTGGTAAAGAAACCTTCGGGAAAATTTCGCCTGATCTTGATTCTCAAGATACTGAACAGATCCATCAGGTACAAGAGGTTCAGCATGGATACCATCTTCTCAATCAGGAGTCTCCTCATCCACAGGTGTTTTATGGTATCGATCGATCTTCGGGATGCGTATCTGCATATCCCTATAGCAGAGTCCTCCCAGAAGTTTCTCAGACTGGCCATAGACACCGGAGGGGTAATAAGCCAACTTCAGTTCAGGGCCCTGCCCTTCGGCCTCTCATCCTCCCCCAGAGTATTCACCAAAGTGTTGGCAGAAGCCCTGGAGCCCTTGAGGATGAGAGGGATCCTGATAGTGCCATACCTCGACGATCTGCTGCTTTTCGCAGAATCAGAAGAGAGAGTGTCGACGGATTTACAAATAACCTTGTCACACCTAGGCAAGCTAGGTTGGCTAATAAATCAGCAGAAGTCGAACCTAATACCCACACAGCGGATACGTTTTCTGGGGTACGAGATAGATTCAAGATGTCAGAAAATTTTTCTTCCGGAGGAAAAATTGAAGAAAGTACAACAGGTCTTGAAGGTAATACAGTCCAACCTGCAAATTACAGTAAGGAAAGTAATGTTGGCGCTGGGGTTATTCACAGCAACAATTCCGGCGGTCCAATGGGCCAGGTTTCACGCCCGGCAGGTTCAATGGGACATTCTAAAAAATTGGTCCCATCAGCAGCCTCTGGAGAAAAAAATGAGGCTGAGTGCAAAAGCAAAGAGGTCCCTTTGGTGGTGGGCAGACCGGAAAAATCTCTCAGAGGGGTTGCCTTGGTGCTTTTCTCCAACATATCACCTGACAACGGATGCAAGTGCTTGGGGTTGGGGAGCTCACATGGGGGAGTGGTCTGCTCAAGGCGAATGGTCAAGGGCAGACAGCAGAAAGTCTTCCAATTGGAGGGAACTAAAGGCGGTTCATCTAAGCCTTCTTTCCTTTCAGCAGCCCTTAAAGAATCAACATGTTTTGGTGCTGTCAGACAATATGACAGCAGTCCTGTACCTCACGAAGCAGGGGGGGACCAGGAGCAGTTCGCTCATGGATCTGACCTTCTGGATCCTCTCCTGGGCAGAGAAAAATCTGGCCTCACTGTCGGCAGTCCACTTAAAAGGGTCGCACAACCTGTTGGCAGACCTACTCAGCAGAAGAAGGATAAAGGACTCAGAATGGGTCCTCAATCAAGAGGTATTCGGGATGAATGTAGAGGAATGGGGTCGTCCGGAGGTGGACTTATTCGCAAATCAAGACAACGCGAAGGCTCAGAAATTCTTTTCCCTGAGAAGGGAGGACAAGGCAGTGGGACTAGATGCGCTAGCCCACAGGTGGGATTGCCATTTGTCTTACGCCTTTCCTCCACTACAGTTAATCTCACGAGTAATAGAAAAATTCAGAAGGGAAGAGACAGACCTAATTTTGATTGCACCCTTCTGGCCCAAAAGACCCTGGTTTGCCAGTCTCCTAGAACTGACAGCGATGTCTCCGTGGAGATTTCCGGTCAGGAAGGACCTCCTGAGTCAAGAAGGCTTGTTTCACCCAGACCCAGCTCAGCTCAAATTAACAGCTTGGTTTCTGAGGAGGACCTTCTAAAACGAAAGGGTATGTCGAAGAGACTGATCGACACTCTGTTGGCAAGCCGGAAGGAGGTTACTAGATCAATATATCTTAAAGTCTGGAAATGCTACAATTCTTGGTGTTCCAGCAAGAACTTTGTTTTAAAGAGTGTAATTTCAGTTTTGGAATTTCTCCAGGAAGGTATGGAGAAAGGTTTGGCGGCGAGTACGCTCAAAACACAAGTAGCCGCACTATCAGTATTCCTAGAGAAAACCCTATCTAAGGAACTATTGATAGTTCGTTTTTTCAAAGCTTTGGCCAGGGTTAGACCAATAGCAGTTAAAATTTTCCCAAGCTGGGATTTATCCTTAGTTTTACAAGGCCTTACTAAGAGTCCATTTGAACCTTTGGAACAGGCTTCATTAATCTATCTTACGTTAAAGAGCATTCTCCTGGTGGCGGTGACCACGGCTCGTAGGATCAGTGAGTTACAAGCCTTATCTACGGCAGAACCTTTTTTCAGATGCTTCGAGGACAGAATCATTGTTAGAAGAAGAGTGTGATAAGGGTTAATTGCATGTGGGTGTGGTTCCCTCTGAGTTGCTGAGAAGCAGCTCTATTTAAACTTCCTGTTTCCTGTAGCAAGTGTTCGATCTATAACGTTACCATGACCTGTATCTGCTCTGAAGTGACTTCCTGCATCTGTGACCCCGGCTATCTTTGGACTTTGTTTGCTTTCTGCCTGCCCCGACCTCCA
>BLSH010333572.1:7574-20712 GCA_018402905.1 Glandirana rugosa | reverse complement strand
AAGGTATCTTAGTTTACGAAACCGCCGCAGATTACTGTGGTGATAAGATCTAGACCACAACAGTACGGACCGGACATATAAGTATTTATTAGAAGATTATAACTTTCGGCACAAAAAGGGACCGTACTTGGGGCAAACCAGACCCACATAGTCACAGTCATAATGGACTAAATTGGCCCAGCGGTTATAAAATCGTTCTTAAAATTACAGTTGGACCTCATCCCTCTAACCAGATATACTTAGGCCCCACACTCCCAGGAAAGGACCAAACCCTTAGTGATGTTAAAACCGGAGGACGTATCTGAGGCCATGGCTAATTAAATTACTTTGGACCTCCAATTAAAAGATCCTGCTGATATAAATTTGGTACATTTCCATTTATTTCTGAAGACATTCACTCAGTTATGCAAAACATGAAGGGGTGCCACTAATGGTGAGCAGGACTGTATATCTTTAGCACCGAATCGGTACCGGAGTCTATGCAGGAGGCCAAAATTGTAGTGATTCCCAAACCAGGAAAGGACCCTCACACCCCGGATTCATATAGACCAATCTCCCTACTCCAGGTTGACATTAAAATTCTTGCTAAAATATTGGCGACCCGGTTAAATCAGGTAATACTGACACTGATACACCCAGACCAAACGGGGTTCATGCCAGGGAAAAACACGGCTTTCAATATTAGAAGATTATTTATGAATATACAGGCCAGGCATGACAACACCAGATCTAGAATAGTGGTGTCATTAGACGCCGCCAAAGCATTTGATTCTATGGAATGGGTGTTTTTGTGGGAGAGCCTGAGAAGGTTTGGGATCGGTCCAGTCTTCATTAAATGGATCCAACTGCTATATCAAACCCCAAAAGCCAGAGTACTAGTGAATGGTTGGCTATCAGACAGTTTTCCCCTGGGTAGGGGCACCAGGCAGGGATGCCCATTATCCCCCCTGTTATATGCACTAGCTGCAGAGCCACTGGCACTGGCCATTAGAGCTAATGAAAACATTAAGGGACTGCAGATGGGAGGCATGGAAGAGAAGGTGGGTCTGTATGCGGACGACATGATACTATACTTGTCTGACTCACAACATTCCCTGTTGGAGGCGCTTTCCACTATAGAGGAGATGGGGAAGTACTCGGGCCTCAAGATAAACTGGGACAAATCCCATATTCTACCCATCGACCAGTTTCCCACACCCAGGACTGACCCCCCCATTCCATTAGCTAGGGTCTCATCAATAAAATACCTAGGTGTGGTAGTAACAAGACAGCTGAATGAGTATAATCTACACAATATCGAACCCCTTTACCCGCTGATTAAAACTAAAACACAATCTTGGGCAAAATTACCCCTTGGAGTAACTGGACGAATTAATCTTATCAAAATGATACTACTACCAAAATTACTGTACGTAATGTGGCACGCCCCACTGCCCATCCCCGTGAAATTTTTCAAAACAGTGGATGCCATCCTAAGGTCATTCATATGGGGACCGGCCAGGCATAGGCTCCCCTGGCATGTTCTGAAAAATCCTACTAATATGGGCGGTCTGGGGCTCCCTGATATAAGAGACTACTACTTGGCCTCCCAGACATCCCATTTTTATTACTATCAGAAGGCGGATCTCCCCAGACACCAGGCTCTCCTTAGCAGGGCGCCCGATTCCCCTGCACATACCCCCCTGCAGGTCATCATGCGCAATGTGTCCCACCTCCCCCCCTTAAACGTATCCAAGACATGGCCTCACACCAACGGTGTGGAGTCAGGTAATGAGAAAACTGACCTCATTGACATATCACCAATACACACCCCTGTGGTTCAATGATGATATGCCAGAACTTCTCACCATTCCAGACCCTCAACTCTGGATAGATAGGGGGGTCTTATACCTGTTCCAAGTCCTAACCTCACAGGGTCCAAAACCATTCCAAAGACTGAAAGAGGAATTTTGCCTACCCAATTATATGCTCTTCAGGTTCCTCCAGTTGAGGCATGCCCTGACCGCGCAATTTGCGGCGGGGTACCCTGAACTGGTGGAGTTGGACCCGATTCCAATGATTCTGGGGAATGAACCCTCCAAATTGACGTCCACATTATACGGGCACAAGGAGTCACAGGGACAACATATACTACGAAAATAAAATGGGAGGGAGACGTGGGTCAACTGGCGGACGAGGACTGGGACGATGCCCTGGAGGGAGTAAAGCTGGCGTCCCCCAGAGCCCCTGATCGATTGACCCAGCTATACATATTGCACAGGGCATACATTACACCCAAACGGTTGGCAAAGTTTCAGCCGAATAAGAGCCCACTGTGCCCACTATGCCAGATGACCCCGGGCACGTTTTACTACCTCATATGGTCTTGTCCCCAGATGCAGGCCTACTGGATCCAGATCATTAGATTCCTACATGACGATATGGGCACCCCAGTGGCTCTAGACCCAAAACTGTGTATATTTGGTCAGTTGCCAGATGGCAGTTTTGATAAATACACTGCAACATTCCTTAGGGAAACACTATTTACGGCCAGAAAAGCCATAGCAAAACAATGGATGCGAGCAATTGCACCAACCTTGCAGGACTAGATCAGAGAGGTCAATATGGTGCTACCATATAAAAAACTGATATACTCTCACAGAGGATGCCCTCAGAAATATGAAAAAATATGGGACAGATGGATCTCTACGCCTGACACATGTTGTACCTGACCAGTCGAGGAAGTGAATCAACCCCAGGCTAGCCCACAGTGGGCGAAACAGCGTGCCCATGCTGAAATGGACGACATAAAAATGTTAATGGTGATTGCATGTGACTGGAGGAAATAGGTGTGTTTAATATAACAAATAACTAGATGATGTGGTACTACCGCACTATAAAATGCTCTTGACTGTAACCAAAATGACAAATGGAATTGTAACTAGACTGTGGTAAAATTGGTTTATTGAAGGTCCGAAATCGGACATTTGAATGTGCATCTGTAACAGTTGAATATTTTAATAAACTTGTTTCTTGATCAAAAAAAAAGGTTCATTATGATAATACAAAATAAATTAACTTATAGGCAAAAATTATTACCACATTCAAGAGACAACCATACAAAGAACAACAATTATTAAGCTCCCAAAAATGAATTAACCATTATTGATGAAACACGGAACACAAGAGTGCTTTGATTTCTGCACGGAAGTTGGGAACTCTTCTTCCTTTTTCTCTCTCTATATGGGCTTTTAATGATTGGACTTTTAATGATTATTTAGCACTGTAAAAATTTGCATATTTAACTTTACTGTTTTGTTTTTTTGTTAATGCATGAAATTTTTTTTTAAAAGCGTTTGAAAAATTACTGCGCAAATACCGTGTGAGATAAAAAGTTGCTATGACCGTTTTATTCCCTAGGGTCTCTGCTTAAAAAAAATGTATAATGTTTGGGTGTTCTGAGTAATCTTAGAGCAAAAAAAATGATTTTTACATGTAAGAACAAAGTGTCAGAATTGGCCCCGATGGGAAGTGGTTAGGAAGTACAGTGTGGGTCGGTGGAAAGGAAAATAAACAGATTTTTCCTTCACTTTTTGAAATAGTGAAACGCCATCTCTGCATTATGGCCACATCAGTACCATGTGAACGTATCTTCTCAATGCAGGGAAAAACAATAACTGAAAGACAAACTCAACTTTCCATTAATAAAGTTTCAAAAATCATGTTTTTAAATTTTATCAGGTAATAATGTTTTTCAATGTTCAGGTCAGGATCTATTTAAGCTTTATTTTTTCATGTTTTTGGTGTGCCAGAACAAGCTATAATTTGTATTTTTGGTTATGTTAATAATGTTTTTGTATAATTCAAGGTATCTATTTTTTGCTGTATTGCAGAGGTTATAGAACAGTTATTGCAGTAAAACAAAGTTACTTAACATCTAATATACTGTCTGTACTGAGTATCACAGGACTGAAGTTCTTGATCCTTAATCCTTAATCTTAGCTTGGAGTCATGAGTCAATTCAGTGATTCGAATCATTTCACTGTACTCATCCAAATTATTTGAATTACTAAAAAAATCCCTCTGCCCAAGTCTAGTATAGAGTTCCCCTATATGAAGCCACAAAGTATAGTATAGAGTTCCCTTATAGGAAGCCACAAAGTATAGTATAGAGTTCCCTTATAGGAAGCCACAAAGTATAGTATACAGTTCCCCTATAGGAAACCACAAAGTATAGTATAGAGTTCCCCTATAAGAAGCCACAAAGTATAGTATAGAGTTCCCCTTTAGGAAACCACAAAGTATAATACAGAGTTTCCCTATAGAAAGCCACAAAGTATAGTATAGAGTTCCCCTATAGGAAGCCATAAAGTATAGTATAGAGTGCCCCTATATGAAGCTGCAAAGTATAGTATAAAGTTCCCCTATAGGAAGCAGCAAAGTATAGTACAGCGTTCCACTATAGGAAGCAACAAAGTATAGTATAGAGTATCCCTATAGGAAGCCACAAAGTATAGTATAGAGTTCCCCTATAAGAAGCCACAAAGTATAGTATAGAGTTCCCCTATAAGAAGCCACAAAGTATAGTATAGAGTTCCCCTATAAGAAGCCACAAAGTATAGTATAGAGTTCCCCTTTAGGAAACCACAAAGTATAATACAGAGTTTCCCTATAGAAAGCCACAAAGTATAGTATAGAGTTCCCCTATAGGAAGCCATAAAGTATAATATAGAGTTCCACTATAGGAAGCCGCAAAGTATAGTATAGAGTTCCCCTATATGAAGCTGCAAAGTATAGTATAAAGTTCCCCTATAGGAAGCAGCAAAGTATAGTACAGCGTTCCACTATAGGAAGCAACAAAGTATAGTATAGAGTATCCCTATAGGAAGCCACAAAGTATAGTATAGAGTTCCCCTATAGGAAGCCACAAAGTATAGTATAGAGTTCCCCTATAGGAAACCACAAAGTATAATATAGAGTTTCCCTATAGGAAGCCACAAAGTATAGCATAGAGTTCCACTATAGGAAGCCACAAAGTATAGTATAGAGTTCCCCTATAGGAAGCCGCAAAGTATAGTACAGAGTTCCCCTATAAGAAGCCGCAAAGTATAGTATAGAGTTCCCCTATAGGAAACCACAAAGTATGGTATAGAGTTCCCCTATAGGAAGCCACAAAGTATAGCATAGAGTTCCCCTGCAGGAAGCCACAAAGTATAGTACAGAGTTCCCCTATGGAAAGCCGCAATGTATAGTATAGAGTTCCCCTATAGGGTCTCCACTACCTCTATCACTCATTGCCATCTTCCCAACACAAGAAGTACTGCACTTCTTTACTAAGTCCATGATTTAGACATAAATAACAGTGGGGCTGAGCCCCACCAGAGGTCAGAGAGTGGGGATGAGGGGAGAACAACCAAGATGAAGATTGGACTGATCCTGAAGACCACCATCATTGGGTTACTGACTTCTCCCTCATTATCACTTTCTGTTTAAGGTTCCAAAGTCTGAGGATGTTATCACATTATTATCAACATGTAAAAGTCTGTGCTCCAATTAAATCTTTAGATATAAAATGTCCAGCTGGTAGGAAATGGGTGTAACAAAAGAGAATACATATTATGTTTATATGTGGGTGCAGTGGGTAGAGGCTAGAGAGCAGCAGTCAGGACTATGTGATGTACAGCTTAACCTCCCTGGCGGTATTCCCGAGTGTGGCTCGGGGTGGATTTTCAGTACCATTAGCGGTAACCCCGAGCCACACTCGGGATTGATATTGCTGGATCCAGGCTGGGTTACTCACCTTGTCCCCTGGATCCAGCGATGTCCTCCCGCGGTGTCAGCGTGTCTGTCCTCTGCACGATTCACTCTGTGTGCCGGGCTCCGTTCCCTGCGAGCGTCGCGTCGCGCGGGGACAGAGACCAGCGGGAAATTCAAAAAGTGAAACACACACTATACATACAGTACACTGTAATCTTACAGATTACATTACAGTATGAAATAATTTCACATCTCCTTTGTCCCTAGTGGTTTGCCCAGAGCCCTGCATGCACTTTTATATTATATATGTCATTCTTTCTGCCTGGAAACATGAGAATGTCCATAGCAACCAAAAAGTGTCCAATAATGTCAAAAGTGGTTTTTGATCAGCTAGAAAGCAGCGATAGTAAATAAGAATAATTTGGAGAATTGAGTGATACTGATTTTTGGGGAAATTTATTATCAGAAACTAAAAGTGGCGACAGCGACAATTCTGCAACTGACCAAATTTCAGTGTTTTGCTTTGATTACATTATTGGATAAATTTTATTACTATTATATTATTATTTTTGATAATTATTTATAGTTATTTATTATATTATAATTTATGATTTCATGTTTCAAACTTTATCATACCCGGGATGTCTACTAGACTCTTGTTTGGACAGATTTAAGTGAGTTATTCCTAAGAATTACAGGCCTACAATATAAAACGCCAAATTTCCATGCAAAATAATCGTACCGCTTTCAGCACCAAAAATCTGACATAATCATACCGCCGGGGAGATTAATGTATAGGATACAACAGTTAGGATTTTATAGTATCAGAATGTGTACTGTACAATAAAGAGTATATAGTGCAGGGGTCAGGGGTATGTAATGTACAATATAAAGTATATAATGTAGGGGTCAGTACAATATAGAGCATTGTTTCTCAAATCCAGTCCTCAAGGCACCCCAACAGGTCATGTTTTCAGACATCTCATTATTTTGCACAGGTGATTTGATCAGTTTCACTGTTCTTGTAATTATTACAGCCGTTTCATCTTAGGGACAAACATGTAACCTCTTGTGCTCCCTGGGAGCTGAATGGAGAGAATGTGGGGGCACTGGATCAGTCTGTCATCCATGGACCATGGGTAGACAGTCCAAGGTGTCTATTTAGGTCTCTGAATAGAGCTAGATGGAACTCTATATGGACATAGAACAGAAAAAGAGCAGCGCCAATCTAAGTGCAGCAGTATAAAAACATCTTTATTAAAAAGACAAATGGCAACTCACAAGATAAAAGCGATTGCCTGAGGAAGGAACACGAATGCTCTGAATGCCATTTTGCTCTCACGACATTTTCGGAAATTTCATAACAGGGACCCGAGTTCGTTAATATTCTGGGGTATTGAACATGGTAGGCATTGGAGAGGGGGTAACTTCATTCACCAGCTGAGTAAGAAAGATTATTTTTGAATACATGAAACCAATGTAATGGTTCCGAAAGGGTTAAATGTCGACTTTGATGTTAACTATTTTATTTCTGATCGATAAATAATTACAATTTTAATTATGTGTAGAAATTCCTACATTTTTCTCTCTTTTTTATATATAATTTTATATAATTGTATATAATTTTATGCATGGATTAACATCGATGGCCGTGGTGTAAAGGTTTTACAATATTTTATAAATAGAAATTTATTAGACTTTGTGTCAATATAATAGTTGCGTGTGTCAACAAATAAATTGTAATGGCATGGGAATCCTTGTAGAAGGAGATGACATCTCTTCAGGACACAGCTGGGCTGGATCTTAATTGATATGCCCAGCTGTCATGATACACAGTGATTGGTGAAGAGAGATGATCACATGACAGGATGGTCACTATATCTGCAGGTCTGCAGCGTCACTTCCGCATCCACTGACGAAGTTCCGGTCTGTGGAACGCAACGCGTCCAGAAGTAGGAAGTGACATCTCCTGCGACCATCGCTGTTTGTAATATTCCATGCTGTATGGATTGTATTGCCTGTTTGCTGTGCACTGGGCTACAGTGCAAATTTTGTGCGTATAACCTCAAATAAAGTAGAGATTTTTTATACACAAGACAGAGAGCACTATTTGTGGATTTTTCTCTTTCATGTGATATATGTATATCGAGCAAATCCAGCAGTGTGTCAACAATTATCCCGCAGTACTGGAGGTTTTGAATGGATAGATTTCACTGCCATATTCCATCATATTTTCTTATGCAGTCCAATACTGGGACAACAAGTGCTGTCTGACCCTCATGATAAGGGTCATGACAGGGAGGTGAGCTGCTAGTGTGACTATTGGTGGTGGAATTCGTACTGAAGCACTTTTTATGTATACCAGCACACTGACACTGGGTGTCATTTATATGGACTTTATGGTTTTTGTGCTTCATTTATCAAACTGAGTGATATTTGCATGTTAATAGCGCTGCACTTTATATGTATGAAGCACTGGAAGCCACCAGCTCAGCCAGTACCAGCGGCCACCATTATTCCCCACCTTCAGCCCGTCCTCCTGAAGGAGTGGATGAACCTCTACATAAGACCAATTGCCATACATGCACTGACAATGCTTTTATCTTGTGAGTTGCCATTTGTCTTTTTAATAAAGATGTTTTTATACTGCTGCACTTAGATTGGCACTGCTCTTTTTCTGTTCTATATTTCAACTTAGGGAAATCCTGTAAACATGACCTGTTGGGGCGCCTTGAGGACTGGAATTGAGAAACACTAACATAGAGTATATAGTGCAGGGGTCAGGAGTATGTAATGTACAATATACTGTAAATTCTACAGTGTAAGGGTCAGGACACAAGTTGCAGAGGTCCCACACCACTGCCTCCCATCTCCCGAGACTGCACTCAGTGACTTGAGTCTGAGACTCTACAGACACATCCCTCCACCCGGCACAACCAGCAGACAACAGAACAAGTAACCCTGGGAGAATTGTCTGTCAGACATCTTGCCATACACAGGTATGGGGCAGAAGACCCAAAACACATACCTCAGGTGCCTAGGTCTAGTAACGCCTATGGTGAAAATAACATTTTGCTGCCAGCTGAACCCCAGAATCTCCATAAATCCAGTCTAGATACATAAATTGTGTCTGCAGCACAGAGAAGGAAGATTATCCAAGAGAAATACAGGACGGGTAACACAGCTCAGGAAAGTGACCAGGGTATTGCAGGCTGATATCACCCAGTCCTTGCCCTACTCTGGACCAATCAGTGGGCAGTATGGGTGGAGGAATGTATTTAGTGTTAATGACCCACCTGTGCTGATCTCTGTAGGAGTGTCCTCCTCTATAAATGTCCCCGTTATTCCATCCTCCTCCATAGACTGCTGATCATCCCTCACATACCTCTCTTCTTCTTCTGCTTTAACCTCAAATTCTATATCGATTGGATCTCCACTCTAAATCAAGAAAATGAAAGGGAATATTATCTGTAAGATATAAGCTTTAATATTGGGACATCACATATAAAATCCACACATTGTCTCTATAAGTATGTTTTATAACCTCCGTCCCACCAACCTTGTAACAGTGAGGGATGCTGTAACCTTCCTGTGTGGAATCCCGGGAATATAGAGGACGGGGACATCTCTCTGGTGGGTTCCTGGTATTAGGTGGCTCCATCATATCCTTATGGCCTTCTGATAACTCCTCCATCACTCCATACTCCTCATCCTCTCTCTTCCCCAAGATTTCCACTCTGAATATATAATAAAACATTCAATGTAACAAACAGTACCAATACTACCAATAATTGTTGAAGCGGAGGACCCTCACCATGCCACCTTCCAAATATACAGTACAAGGATTGAATGAGAGATCTCTATTCAAAAAAAGGCTGGACTTTGTGGGCACACCAAGAGATGAAAGCAAAGGATAAAATCAATATACTTTATTACAAAATCAAGTTAAAAACAGTGCGCATACAACATAGAAACATAAAAAAGCACCCTCTTGAAAAGAGGTTAAGCACTACATATAAAACCAAGGACAAGGAGGAAGTAGGGTCTTGAAATTCTGTCTGAATGTAAATTAAAAAGGTATAGACCCTAATTGTCCTCCTACTTGGTCTGATACGTCTGGTGACAACAAAGATATTTGGGTCTCTTGGAGTCCTTATTTTGGAAACAACTAGCGGGAACTTAGCATGTGGGAGCCCATCCCCCCTTTCTTCTTGGTGTCCAACAGACACAGAAGGGGTTTCTGTTGAGAAATCTACTCCTTAAAGTTTTGAGGGTGTGTGCACTACAGCACATATACATCCACGCCATTGGGGAGCCATTCCTGTTCACCTTATACGTATTTCACCATTTTTTCCTGCCGGCTCAGCTGTTCAAGCCAGAATTTTTTCAGCCCTAGACACTATACCTTTCTACCACACTACTAGTGGATGACATTTACCTCAATACCTTCTTGTTCCATCAAGTGGACACAGTGAGTTGGTGTAATTTATGCAGCGACTACCAGTACAAGTCAGTGACAATTATACATTCCGGCTTTGATCCAGACTGATTCTTTCACCCTTAGAGTCATCTAGCATTTGTCTATTTTGCTGCACCCTAGTTGCCCCCCCCCCCCCCCCAAGGCCAAACAACACCCATCCCATCCTTGTCCTGAAGAAGCTTTGTTTAAAAGCAAAACGTGGCCAAAAGACCAAGAAGGAGGACAATTGGGGTCTATACCTTTAATTTCGTTTCAGATGAACTTTCAAGACCCTACTTCCCCCTTGGTTTTATGGGTAGTGCTTAACCTCTTTTCATGAGGGTGCTTTTTTAGGTTTATATGTTGTATGCACACTGTTTTTAACTTGATTTTGTAATAAAGTATATTCATTTTATCCTTTGCTATCTCATCTCTTGGTGTGCCCACAAAGTCCAGCCTTTTTGAATAGAGATCTCTCATTCAATCCTTGTACTACTAATAATTGTCAATCATCTACCTGATGATGGTGAGGGATGGGGTGATCTTCCTGTGTGGAATCCCGGGAATACAGAGGACGGGGACATCTCTCTGGTGGGTTTCTGTAGTTGGATGATTCCACCATGGTGTCCTGGTACAGATCTCTGTGTTCTTTTAGAAACTCTGACTCCTCCATCACCCGATCCTCATCATCCTCCTCTTTCATCTCTTCTTTAACCTCAACTTTAGAATCTCTCAGGTTCCCACTCTGAATATAGAATAAAAATGACATCAATGGTAACAATGCAGATCCTAATGATACTATCAGTGATTGTTCCTCATCTACCTGATGATGGTGAGGGATGGTGTGACCTTCCTGTGTGGAATCCCGGGAATACAGAGGACGGGGACATCTCTCTGGTGGGTTCCCATTACTGGATCCAACACAACACTGACTGAATACATTGTTTCTATGTGTTTATCAGATGATGGGGGATCTAGGTGGAGCCTCTGTACTGCTCTCTCCTTTACAATAAAGTCTCCTCTTACCCGGTGATGTGAGGGGCGGCTGATTGTCCATCATGACGTCCTTGTAGAAATCCTTGTATCCTTCTAAATACTCCCCCTCCTCCATGGAGAAATAGACAGTGACATCCTGACACCTTATAGGAACCTGACACACACAATGATACAGTCACCATCCAGACACATCCCTTGTCTGTTACTGGATAATGTCCCAGAATTCCCAGCACCGCTCACCTCTCCTCCATGATCTCTCTGGTGACTTCTAGAATCTTCTTTGTATTTCTCTATTCTATCAGGGAGGTGGAGGCAATGTGATGGTCATGTGATCTCCAGACTTCACAGGAGGAAAACTCTAGATCTGAATACAAAGAGCAAAATGAAATTATATTCCCAGAATCCTCCTCACCTCACCATTCAGGTCTCCATTTTAATAAAACCTAACTTCAGGCCGAGGTATAATTTACCCACACCGGACCCCACATTCCGCAGGTTAAAAATGTGTTGCAGGCATTCTGATGTCATTACATACAAAGCAGGACCAACAGTTCCATTTGCTAGTGAGGATGCCAAGGGTCCGCCCACTTTCTAAGAGCATTAGTAAAAAAATCCAGATGGAGGGACATTGGGAGGAGGAGCTGTGAGGTCATTGTGATGTCATAGGTTTCTCTGACTCTGGTTAGAGACACATTGGGTGGAGGAGCTGTGATGTCATAGGACATATAAATCCTGGATGATGAAACATTTAGAGAGGGAGATCTGTGGCGTCCTCTATATGAGGCTCCTGTGCAAACAAAATAATTGTTCCTGGGTGTGTCCCACCTCTCCTAAACTAAAGAGTGAACTTTGACCTTTACCATACAGAAATCTGTCAGGAATGTGTGAAAGTAATCTTTCATGTGATCAGGTGATGTGCGGAGGAATGGAGTGTAAATAGCAGACAATTTTCTCCAGAGCTCCTAATGGTGGGCATGGATTTTGCTGAGTGCTGTGCCATGTTTCCACCCCCAGGGTCACTGCAGGTGTGGAGAAAAGCTGTGTAAGAGGATATGGAGGAAGAGATGAGGAGGAGATCCAGGAATCAGGATAAAGGTCAGGACAAGCAACAGACGAGCGCATCCAAGAGATGAAGCCGGGGTCACTACACAGAAAATCAATCCAAGGAAACAACAGGCAGGATGAGGAATAGCAAGAAGGAGCTCAGAGACAAATGAGAATATTGCTCAGCCAATGGGAGATTATCTCAGCATGACTTACATAATGAAGGAGATGAGGGGGAGGGCAGGAAGTCATTTAAGGTGACCATAGATCCATGGAAATTCAGCTGGGTCAGCAGGGATCGGTCACATTTCCATCCATGTGTGGTCACTGCCGGATAAAAGTCACTCGATCAGCGGCTGCAGCCAATAGCTTTATCACTGATCTGTGTATTCTGAGAGCGGAGGAGCGCCCCCCATTGTCAGAATACAATAGTGCAGCGGGGAGGATTCCCCCATCCCCCTCCAATGTGTGGATGGGAGAATTGGTTCAGTTTTTAACACTCATCTCACTGGCTGAACGATAAAATTGAACCATGTATGGCAGCTTTGGATGCAAGATATATTAATCATCAACTGATCCCCCCGGGGTTAATCTACGTATTACCTCCTCTGCCATCAGATCCTGCACTGTGTTCTATCTACTTCCTTCTACATGGACGTTCCTGTCTATACATGACATCACTTCCTGTCTGTACCTGACATCACTTCCTGTCTTCCATAGAGACTTCCTGTCTGGGTAGAAGTGAGATCACCACCTTGTGGAGCTCAGAGGAACTGCAGCCCTGAGAAAGGTCTGGTAGTGTGAACACGGCCTTGTGCTGTGTGTGGATGCCTGTAGGTGTGTGTCGTGTTCCGGCACAAGTGTGATGGTCTGGAAAGAGTCCCGACGTCAAGGAGACTCGAG
>BLSH010333488.1:360646-370747 GCA_018402905.1 Glandirana rugosa | reverse complement strand
GCAGGCCGGGGGATTAGATGTACGTCCCGTGGCCTGCGTACCTAAGATTAAAAAAAACAAAAAAAAACTTCGTACACTAATCTCGGTCCCCGAGAATAACCGAAGTTTTTTCCCTCCCGAGCCCCGCGTCACTCGTGTGGGTGAACACACTGTCATCGTTTACTTATAAGCGATTACAGAAGGACTAAGTGGAGAGCTGGTTAGTCCTACGCCCAGGACTCTGGGCAGTAGGTTAACGGGCTTTCCTCTCCGCTAGGGTCCCGGCTAGGACCCCACAGACAAGGAGAGGAGGAGGGATGGGAGCACTCTGGCTCTTCGGCGCCCCCACCTCTGTGGCGCCTGGGTGCAGTGCACCCCAGGCACCCGCCCAGGATCGGCCCTGGGATCGCCTCTCCTTTCGGGCAATTGGATGACGGGTCTCAGGACCCGCATCCTGATTGGTCGAGAGGTGAATCAGGAAGACATTAGCGAATATTCATTTGCTACTGTCACACAAGTGGGTGTGCTCACTGCGCCCCGAGCCCTCCCTTTTTTGAAGCCAATAAGAGCCCCTGGCTCTAATCACATGCTTCAAAAAAAAACAAAAAAAATTAGAATCCATGCGTCCGGTGCCCTGCATGTAGATTAGGGGGCCGGACGTATGGATTAGGGGGGTGGCGCTCCTGCGCCCTGCAATACGGGCCGCCACTGACAGGGACTCTCAGCTGAGAGCAGTGGCCGCACATAGTTTGAACCGAGCCTCAGGGTTTTATTTTATTAACCGGTTCCCGACATTTACAGTTGCAAAGTGGCAGCGTCCTGCGAATCGCTGCCTATAAACAGCGGCTCACGTGTGCCCACCGCACTCTGCAGGAGTGTAGCCGCGGCTCGGTGGGACCCGATATCCGCCGGCGAGCCGCGGTGACCTTCCAGAGAGGAAGAACAGGGAGCTGGCGATGTGAACACGGTGGTTCCCCGCTCTGTCAGGCGGCATATAGGAGATCTACTGATCCCTGTCACTGGGATCAGTTAGATCTCTGGTGCCCCTGGCAGCCCCGCCCCCTCACAGTTAGAACACGCCTAGGGAACACAGTTAACCCCTAGAGCGCCCCCTGCAGGTTAACCCCTTCACTGCCAATGACATTTAAACAGTAGCGGCGCGTCAGAGATCCGCTGATCCCTGTACTCGGGATCACTTAGATCTCTGGTGCCCCTGGCAGCCCCGCCCCCTCACAGTTAGGACACGCCTAGGGAACACAGTTACCCCCTAGTTCTCCCCCTGCAGGTTAACCCCTTCACTGCCAATGCCATTTATACAGTAATCAGTGGATATTTAAATTTCTGATCGCTGTATAAATGTCATTGGTCCCAAAAAAAGAGTCAAAAATGGTCCAACATGTCCGCCGCAATATCGCAGTCCTGATAAAAATCACAGATCGCCGTCATTACTAGTAAAAATTAAATAAATTGTAAAAACGCCAGAAATGAATTCTCATGGTTTGTAAACGCGGCAACTTTTGCGCAAACCAATCAATAAACGCGGATTGCAATTTTTTTTTTACCAAAAATATGAGGAAGAATATAAATCGGCCAAAACCGATGAATAAATTCGTTTTTTTATACATTTTTTTTTTTGGATTTGTATTTTAGCAAAAATTAAGAATTTTTTTTGTTTTGTATGTAAACACGGATCTTCGTTCTGTTAGAGGGGGAAGGGCTGTGATCGCAGGCTTCCTGTATATGGGAGCCGCGATCACTCCCCTCCCCCTGCCAACCCAGCCCCCATACAGTTAGAACACGCCCAGGGTACATAGTTAACCCTTAGAGCGCCCCCTGCAGGTTAACCCCTTCACTGCCAATGGCATTTACACAGTAATCAGTGCATTTTTATAGCACTGATCGCTGTATAAATGCCAATGGTCCCAAAAAAGTGTCAAAATGGTCCGACATGTCCGCCGCAATATCTCAGTACTGCTAAAAATCGCAGATCACCGCCATTACTACTAAAAAATTAAAGAAAAATAAAAACCCCAGAAATTAATTCTCATCATTCGTAAAAAGCCGCACCTTTTGAGCAAACCAATCAATAAACGCCGATTGCGATTTTTTTTTTTTACCAAAAATATGAGGAAGAATATAAATCGGCCAAAAAAGAGGAAAAAAAATTTTTATATATATTTTTTGGATTTGTATTTTAGCAAAAAGTAAGAAATATTGTTTTTTTTTTTTTGCAAAATTGTCGCTCTCTTTTTATTTATAGTGGCGATCAAAAATGACGCAGAGGGGATCAAATACCAGCAAAAGAAAGCTCTATTTGTGGGGAAAAAAAGGGCGCAAATTTTGTTTGAGTACAACGACGCACGACCACGCAATTGTCAGTTAAAATGACGCAGCGCCGAATCGCAAAAAGTGCTCTGGTCCTAACGTGGGTAATCCTGCCGGGGTGAAGGGGTTAAAATGCCTCTACATTTCCCATTAGCTTTCTCTAGATTCCTTGCATTGCATCTCTTGTTACAAAGACAAATATATTTTCTATGCTTCTCGGCTCCATCTACTGGCCATAATGCTGTATTTCACTATTGCTCCTAAGAAAGGGAAAATAGACTAAACATGTTGTTGTTTTTTTTTCCAATTCGCACAAAACGAATGAATTCATGCAGATGGCTGCGCTAACATTTTATAAAAAAAGACCATTTGGCGTTGTCAGCTGGAAACAGGAAGTTCTGTCACTGGCAGGATCTCCAAGTAGTAAACTTTGCAATGGATTATAAAATCTTTCATTAAGGCCCGGGTTCACACATGTGGGTTTCCCCGCATCCAATTCGCATGACAGGCGAGTGTGACCGTCTCTCGGTGGAGCCGATTCACAGAGGTGCGGGACGGCCGCGTTCCGGATTGAAAAAGGGTCCTGTGTGTGTTTGGGTCCAATTCAGGTGTGAATTCAGGCAAAAATTTGGACCTGAGACACGGACCGGACCCCAGGCATGAACCCGCGGCCATACATATGCTATATTGCCAAAAGTATTGGGACACCTGCCTTTACACGCACATGAACTTTAATGGCATCCCAGTCTTAGTCCGTAGGGTTCAATATTGAGTTGGCCCTCCCTTTGCAGCTATAACAGCTTCAACTCTTCTGGGAAGGCTGTCCACAAGGTTTAGGAGTGTCTATGGGAAAGTTTCACCATTCTTCCAGAAGTGCAATAGTGAGGTCAGGCACTGATGTTGGATGAGAAGGCCTGGCTCACAGTCTCCACCAAAGGTGTTCTATCGGGTTGAGGTCAGGACTCTGTGCAGGCCAGTCAAGTTCCTCCACCCCAAACTCGCTCATCCATGTCTTTATGGACCTTGCTTTGTGCACTGGTCCAAATCATTTGGTGGAGGGGGGGATTATGGTGTGGGGTTGTTTTTCAGGGGTTGGGCTTGGCCCCTTTTTTCCAGTGAAGGGAACTCTTAAGGTGTCAGCATACCAAGACATTTTGGACAATTTCATGCCCCCAACTTTGTGGGAAGAGTTTGGGGATGGCCCCTTCCTGTTCCAACATGACTGCGCACCACTGCACAAAGCAAGGTCCATAAAGACATGGATGAGCAAGTTTGGGGTGGAGGAACTTGACTGGCCTGCACAGAGTCCTGACCTCAACCCCATAATAATAATAATAACGATTATAAAAATAATAATAACAATAATATTAATAATAATATTAATATTATTATTATTGTTGTTATTAATATTATTGTTATTTTTGTTATTATTGTTATTACTATTATTGTTATTAGTATTGTTATTATTAATATTATTATTGTTATTATTATTGTTGTTGTTATTATTAATATTATTGTTATTATTGTTGTTGTTATTATTATTATTAACTACAATAATAATACCAATACCAATAATAATATCAATAATGACAACAATAATAACAATAATAATAATAACAATAATAATATTAATAATAACAACAATAATAATAATAATAATAATAACAATAATAATAATGTTGGCTTAGTTATCTGGAGCTGAATAATCATTGGGACAGCTATCTGGCAATGCTGATGGAAAACAAACTAAAGATACAAAATGTAACAAAATGAATATTTAATATTAACAATTCTACATCCGTCATTTCTGTGTAGATGGAAAAAACGAGCGAATACATTAATAGCTCAATAGCTTATAAATTACAGCAAGTCCGCTACTTACGGATGAGTTCCAATCTGGGAGCTCGTTTGTAAGTCCAGCAATGATCAGTGCTTGCAGACAAAGGATGGGGGCGCTGATCAGTGTGTTTTGGTGGGGGTGGGAGTCTCCCTGTCAATAGCACAGCTGTGGGACATAGAAGTGCGCATGAGGTGTGCCAGGTGTGCCTGGGCACCCCGTAATCACTATGTTTCAGGATGACAAGTGGGGGAAGGGGTTAGTAAGTATGGAATTTACTGGCGACTTCCTTTTATAAATGAACACTCATTGTGTTCATTCATAACTGAAGCATAGTAAACTGTTTATTATGGAAGCCGCTCAGCACAGAGCACTGAGGCTGAGCTGAGGCTGCAGAGAAAGCCGTGTGTGTCTGAGCTTTGGGGCGCACACCCCTAATTCTGTAGGCTGCGCACGCCTATGGCTGGGGAGATCGCTGCACCAACATTGCTTGTGTTGGTACGGCGATCTGTCAGTTTTCTTTTTTAATTTTAACCCACTGGGTTGAATGAAAAAAATGTTCGCATCGTTGAAAGTTTGCAGCTCAAGGGCTCTGTATGTAAGAAACTTCTGTGTTTGTTGTATGATGTCCAAGCACCCCCTTGTGGTCAGATGAAGATACAACACTCTGTGCTTGGATATCTAAAGTGATCATCTCTGCAGCTGCAGCATGAAACTTCCCTGCCTTCCCTGCCTGCATACTTGCTTCTGTGTGTGTCCCCTGTGATCCTCTCTAACTTGGTATGATCCAAATCTTTTCACTGAGGTGCAAGTCAAAAGAAGCGGAACAAACGCCTGTGTTTATTTCTCCAGTAACAGAAACCATTCCTGCTACAAAGCTTGGACAGTAGGCAAGTCTGTACTACCTACATAGGGAAGTGAGATACATTCTGAGGAGCAAAAGGCTAAGAAGGGATAAATAAATACAAAGATGATCCTCCTGAGAGGAGTAATGTCAGATCATGGCAAGTTGGGATGAAGACAGAAGACATCTTCCTGGGAGGAATGTAGACAGGTGACATCCTCTTGGGTGGAATAAAGACAGAGAAGACTTTTCTGGGAGGTATGGAGAATAAGGACAAAAGGAAATCTCCTTGGAAGGGATTAGGAGGACATCCTAGTGGAAGGCATGGAGGCAGAGGACATCTTCCTGAGAAGGATGAAGACAGAGGAGATTCTCCTGGAAGGGATGAAAATAGAGGAGGTGGGATAAGGACAAAGGGTATCTTCCTGAAAGGAATAAAGAAAAAGGACTGGGTGGGATAAAGACAGACCACATCTTCCTGGTAGGCTTAAAGACAGAAGTTATCATTCTGGTTGAGCTAAAGACTGAGTAGACTTTCATGGGTGACATAGGGACTGAGAGAGAATCTCCTCATGAATAAGAAAATAAAACAATTTACTACTGGAGGGAGCAAGACAGAGAAAATCTTCCTGGGGGGGCATAATGACAGAGGGGATTCTACGGGGAGGCATGAAGATAGAGGACATCCTCCTGGGAGGGATGAAGACAGAAGACATCCTCCTGGGAGGGATGAAGACAGAGGACTTCTCCTGGGAGGAATGAAGATAGGGGACATCCTCCTGAGTCGGATGAAAACGGAAGACCTCCTCCTGGGTGGAATAAAGACAGAGGATATTCTCCTGGGATGGTCGAAGACAGAGGAGATCCTCCTGAGTTGGATGAAGACAGAAGACATCCCCCTGGGAGGGATAAAGACAGAAGAAATCCTCCAGGGTGGAATGAAGACAGGGGACATCCTGCTGGGAGGGATGAAGACAGAGGACATCCTTCTGGGAGGGATGATGATAGAGGACATTCTCATTAGTGGGATGAAGACAAAGGACATCCTCCTGAGTGGGATGAAGATAGAGGACATCCTCCTGAGTGGGAGCAAAACCGAAGACCTCCTCCTGGGTGGAATGAAGACAGGGGACATTCTCCTGGGAGGGTTGAAGACAGAGGAGATCCTCCTGAGTTGGATGAAGACAGAAGACATCCCCCTGGGAGGGATAAAGACAGAAGAAATCCTCCAGGGTGGAATGAAGACAGGGGACATCCTCCTGGGAGGGATGAAGACAGAAGAAATCCTCCAGTGTGGAATGAAGACAGGGGGCATCCTCCTGGGAGGTATGAAGAAAGAGGACATCCTTCTGGGTGGGATGAAGACAGGGGAAATCCTCCTGGGAGAGATGAAGACAGAGAACATCCTCCTGGGAGGGATGATGATAGAGGACATTTTCCTTAGTGGGATGAAGACAAAGGACATCCTCCTGGGAGAGAGGAAGACAGGGGACATCCTCCTGGGAGGGATGAAGATAGAGGACACCCTCCTGAGTGGGATGAAAACACAAGACCTCCTCCTGGGTGGAATGAAGACAGAAGACATCCTCCTGGGTGGAATGAAGATAGAGGACATCCTCCTGAGTGGGATGAAAACCGAAGACCTCCTCCAGGGTGGAATGATGACAGAGGACATCCTCCTGGGAGGAATGAAGACAGGGGACATTCTCCTGGGAGGGTTGAAGACAGAGGAGATCCTCCTGAGTTGGATGAAGACCGAAGACATCCCCCTGGGAGGGATAAAGACAGAAGAAATCCTCCAGGGTGGAATGAAGACAGGGGACATCCTCCTGGGAGGGATGAAGACAGAGGACATCCTTCTGGGTGGGATGAAGACAGGGGACATCCTCCTGGGAGTGATGAAGACAGAGAACATCCTCCTGGGAGGAATGATGATAGAGGACATTCTCCTTAGTGGGATGAAGACAAAGGACATCCTCCTGGGAGGGATGAAGACAGAGGATATCCTACTTGGTGGGATTAAGACAGAGGATATCCTACTTGGTGGGATGAAGACAGAGGACATCCTACTTGGTGGGATGAAGACAGAGGACATCCTACTTGGTGGGATGAAGACAGAGGACATCTTACTGGGAGTGATGAAGACAGAGGATACCCTGGGTGGGTGGGATGAACACAGAGGACATCCTCCTGGGTGGAATAAAGACAAAGGACAAGGGAAATCTTCCTGCAAGGAATGAAGACAGAGAATATCCTCCTGGGAGGGATGAAGACAGGGGACATCCTCCTGGGTGGAATGAAGACAGGGGACATCCTCCTGGGTGAAATGAAGACAGAAGACATCCTCCTGGGTGTGGAATGTGGACGCGGACATCTTCCTGGGTGTGGAATGTGGACGCGGACATCTTCCTGGGTGTGGAATGTGGACGCGGACATCTTCCTGGGTGTGGAATGTGGACACAGGACATCCTCCTGGGAGAGATGAAGACAGAGGACATCCTCCTAGGTGTGAAATGTAGACAGAGGACATCCTCCTGGGTGTGGAATGGGGACAGAGGACATCCTTCTGGGTGTGAAATGCGGACAGAGGACATCCTCCTGGGCATAGGGGTGCGCAGGGGGTGTTCCAGGTATGCCTGGGCACACCCTAATCACTCTGTGCGGTGCCGACTCCCCCTACTGCCCAGGCTTCCTCTCATGTTGCCCCGCCGCAGTCGCTTCCCTCCTCTTTTCCCCTCTCCCCTCGGTTGCTGTGGAGGATGTTTTAGGGTGTAGAGCAGAGTAAAGGGCTAGTTAATATGTCATTTACTGGTGCCCTTCCTTTTCTAAATGAACACCGTGAGCAAACTAACTGTGTTCATTCATAACTGAAGCATAATAAATTGTTTACTATGCTTCAGTTTGTGAATGAACATGAAGCGGCTTAGAACAGGGTACTTCACATTCATTCACTGCCCCAAGCGGCTGAGGCTGCAGATAAAGACGTGTTTGAGCTTTAAGCTGCGCACACCTATGCTCCTGGGTGTGAAGTGTGGATAGAGGACATCTTCCTGGGTGTGGAATGTGGACAGAGGACATCCTCCTGGGTGTGGAATGTAGACAGAGGACATCCTCCTGGGTGTGGAATTTGGACAGGGGACATCCTCCTGGGTGTGGAATGTGGATAGAGGATATCCTCCTGGGTGTGGAATGTGGACAGAGGACATCCTCCTGGGTGTGGAATGTAGACAGAGGACATCCTCCTGGGTGTGGAATGTGGACAGAGGACATCCTCCTGGGTGTGGAATGTGGACAGAGGACATCTTCCTGGGTGTGGAATGGGGACAGAGGACATCCTCCTGGGTGTGGAATGAAGGCAGAGGACATCTTCCTGGGTGTGGAATGGGGACAGAGGACATCCTCCTGGGTGTGGAATGGGGACAGAGGACATCCTCCTGGGTGTGGAATGTGGACAGAGGACATCCTCCTGGGTGTGGAATGTGGACAGAGGACATCTTCCTGGGTGTGGAATGGGGACAGAGGACATCCTCCTGGGTGTGGAATGAAGGCAGAGGACATCTTTCTGGGTGTGGAATGGGGACAGAGGACATCCTCCTGGGTGTGGAATGTGGACAGAGGACATCCTCCTCTGTGTGGAATGTGGACAGAGGACATCCTCCTGGGTGTGAAATGTGGACAGAGGACATCCTCCTCTGTGTGGAATGGGGACAGAGGACATCTTCCTGGGTGTGGAATGAAGACAGAGGACATCCTCCTGGGTGTGGAATGTGGACAGAGGACATCTTCCTGGGTGTGGAATGAAGACAGAGGGCATCCTCCTGGGTGTGGAATGGGGACAGAGGACATCTTCCTGGGTGGGAGGAAGACAGAGGACATCCTCCTGGGTGTGGAATGGGGACAGAGGACATCCTCCTGGGTGTGGAATGTGGACAGAGGACATCCTCCTGGGTGTGGAATGGGGACAGAGGACATCCTCCTGGGTGGAATGAAGGCAGAGGACATCCTCCTGGGTGTGGAATGGGGACAGAGGACATCCTCCTGGGTGTGGAATGGGGACAGAGGACATCCTCCTGGGTGTGGACTGGGGACAGAGGACATCCTCCTGGGTGGGAGGAAGACAGAGGTCTCCTGCCTTTCTCTGTAGATTGCTCTGTTCTCCACTGACATCCTTCTGACCAATGAGAAGCCTCTGGGATCTGTGTCATCCATGGACAGTGATGATGTTATTATTTGGTCAAAAGTTAACAGATTGTTTAGCCGCATGCCGACCACCTCATGTAGGAGAATGGCGGCAAAGCGGCCCTCCTGCGCCGTACCTAGTAGGGTAGGGGGTGGCCGCTTGTGCTGCTGGCTGTGCTGTGATAGGCCGATTCATGGGTGGATGGAGGAAGGGCGAGGAGAGAGGCTGGGCGGGGCTCTGCCCACGTAAACAAGGCGTCATTTGATTTGGGTAAAGCGTCGCACGACCGCGCAATTGTCAGTTAAAGTGACGCAGTGCCGAATCACAAAAAAAAAAATGGCCCGGTCAGGATAGGGGGAGGGGTTAATATTTATTATAAATGAATGAAATGTTTATCACCTCCACATTACAGCTCCTCTCTCCTTTATCACTCATATTATTATATATTCATAGAGAAGGGCCAATCACAAAGCACAGCGCAGGGTACGTCATCTATGTGGGCGTGGTATTAGAATAACTATACCAAGTGATCCGTGGCGCGGTGACGCTCACGCCGTGTAAGCGTCTTCCTTGCCGCACGACAGTCCTGGCAGAGGCGCGGTCGTGCTGTACGGCTGTGCGCTGTGACGCGCGACAGTCCTGGCGGAGAGCGGAAGCGCTCGCTGTACGGCTTCAGGCTCCCACGTGTAGAGGAAGAGCTTCTGGTATGTGAAGTTGGGGGAACTACAAGTCTCAGCAGAGGGCAGGCCGCGGGGTCGTAGTTGTGCTTCAGGGGCCCCATACGCAGCCCGGTGTGGCCCCTGGGATTGTACAAAGTGTGTGAATGTATTGTTCCTGTTCAGTGTGACAGGAGGAGGTGCTACACACCCTAGGGGGTCACAGATGGAGGGGAGCACACGGGGGGTCACAGATGGAGTGGAGCACACGGGGGGGGGT
>BLSH010333488.1:231362-246491 GCA_018402905.1 Glandirana rugosa | reverse complement strand
AAATCTTCAGGGCACCCCCCCACACCTTTCCCAGCACCCTCCCCAGCACCCCCCCACACCTTCCCCAGCACCCTCCCCAGCACCCCCCCGCACCCTCCTGCACCCTCCCGCACCCTCCCCAGCACCCCCACAGCACCTTCCCCAGCACCCCCCCGCAAGGCGTACATTCTGGGGGGCAGGGGGGGCCGTCTGCCCCGGGTGCGACATATTGGGGGGTGTTCAGTCACAGTGGCATCTCTACGGGAGTGACGCACCATCTCGAGGCCCTGGCTGCTCTCCTCCCTTTGGGGTTTCTTTTTAGGTGGAAGTTGGAACTAACTAAGCCCGGAACAAACACCCCCCCCAGCGCCGCAGTAGCGTGGTCTGCGCTCTGACGTCTGGGTCACTGACTCTCGATGCCACTGGGGTCCCAATCCTGGATATTCTTTTTTTTTAGAGTTTTTTTTATTGTACAGTACACCTAATATTAGATTTAATAGGATTAATATGAAGAATCTTCCATGAAGTGTTGACAGGTATGGTTGATCACTTGACAATTCCCATTTAGGAGGGCAGATTCCAGGCGTCACTGCCAAAAAAGCTTTTGAAAGCGCTGAATCTGAGCTGATTAAGGTTCCTCCAGCAGCTAGAACCTTTTGGGAAGACATAATAATTGAAGGAGGCATAGCTTCTCTGCGTCCATCACATGAACAATAATAGTTGTTGGCAAATTTATGATTTGGACCCACAGGTAGAGCTGGAGGCATGGGCGTCCGCAGGTAGGGGCAGGGGGGGGCAATTGCCCCCCCCCCTGGAATCAGGGATCAGATCAGGGGTTCCCCACCAGGTCCTTATCCTCTTGAGCCATGTATTCAGTTTCTGACTGTTTCCTGTGCTATGTATGCAGTCTCTGACTGTCTCCTGTACCATGTCTGCAGTCTCTGACTGTCTCCTGTGCTATGTCTGCAGTCTCTGACTGTTTCCTGTGCTATGTATGCAGTCTCTGACTGTCTCCTGTTCCATGTCTGCAGTCTCTGACTGTCTCCTGTGCTATGTCTGCAGTCTCTGACTGTTTCCTGTGCTATGTATGCAGTCTCTGACTGTCTCCTGTACCATGTCTGCAGTCTCTGACTGTCTCCTGTACCATGTCTGCAGTCTCTGACTGTCTCCTGTGCTATGTCTGCAGTCTCTGACTGTCTCCTGTGCTATGTATGCAGTCTCTGACTGTCTCCTGTTCCATGTCTGCAGTCTCTGACCATCTCCTGTACTATGTCCGCAGTCTCTGATGGTATCCTGTATCATGTCTGCAGTCTCTGACCATCTCCTGTATCATGTCTGCAGTCTCTGACTGTCTCCTGTTCCATGTCCGCAGTCTCTGACCGTATCCTGTACTATGTCTGCAGTCTCTGACCATCTCCTGTACTATGTCCGCAGTCTCTGATGGTATCCTGTATCATGTCTGCAGTCTCTGACCATCTCCTGGATCCCGTCTGCAGTCTCTGACCATCTCCTGGATCATGTCTGCAGTCTCTGACCATCTCCTGTACTACGTCTGCAGTCTCTGACTGTGATAATGTAATTATGACATTGTCAAAAAGGGGCAGAGCATGGATGACCTTGAAATTATGCCCCCCCCTGGAAAAAGTTCTGCGGACGCCCATGGCTGGAGGTGGCCCAGTTCCGCAGTCTCTGGATACATTTTGTAGCAGAAGCCATCTCTCTTGTCAAGGACACCCAGGGCAGAGCATTCAATTTCCCTGGATATTCTTATGGGTTCTCAGGCGGATCTTGTGTAGGATGAGAGGAGGTAAAAAAAAAAAAACTGAATGGCAGAGGTGCCCAGTGTGGCATGTTTAAAGATGGGCCAGAGTCATCAAGTCTGAAGAACATCAAAAAGCTTCATTTCGCCAAAAGACTAATTTCATGGCTATAGCTCGCCACTTCCTCAGATTACGGTGATTCACAAATATCTGATATTTCTCAGTTTCCTTTTCCACCCAAGTGTGTCCAGACATGAAACACGTCGTTTGGTGAATATTTGATATTCCTCAAACTTGATGACCCACTCTTAAGTGCCCCACACCGGGTACCTCTGCCATTTGGTTCACCAATGGGATTTTGACCGTCTCTCATCTTACTAGAACGTGAAAGAGTAAGAGTTGCCTCTGACTGCCCATGCCTGGTATGCCTCACCAGTCTGTTTGGCAATGGTTCCAAAGAGCCAGTTTTACCCAGATTAGGCAAAAGCTCCAGACTCTATCCTGGAGAGCAAGAACGCCCCAAGATCACAGTTGGGGTCGGTGTTGATGGGCTTTTGTTCAGCTTGTAAGCAGGTGCAGTTTGTATCCCCCACTGTAGGTGGCGCTTGACCATTGCAGATGGGGAAGGAAGCTGTGAGGAACTCAGTTCCTCTATGACTTCCTGCAGTCACAGGGAGACAGCTGTCTGATTGGACGTTGGCACCCCACGTGACCTAGGCAGCCATCTGGGGTCAGGCAGAATCTATTTAAGACTCCGGCTCCCAGGGTTGACGCTCTTTATGGGAGTGGCTAGGGCATAGACAGGTTCCCCGTCTGACATGGACAGTGCTTAGCGGTAGAGAAAGGTTCAGGAAGAGTAGGGGAAGTGTGGAATGGCCAGGCCGCATTCTCGAACCTCGCTGCAGAAACTGTCTGCGTCTTTCTAAAGTCTCGATCCTCTATTACTGTTTATAAGTGACTTCAGGCAGGTGTGCCTACCCGCCGGCTCTGTATGCACTTTGTTGAAGCTCTCACACTGTATTGTTCTCATCCACCTAGGCCTCTGAGTGCATTCTTGCCGCCGCCAAACAAGGCTACACCTTACCACAAGCTTCTCTAAGCATACATGTTTTTAGGAATGTGAAAGCAGATTGAAGCAGGTCAAATGCAAGTCAAATGCATCTGCAATGAATTCTTCATGAGCTCAGTAGTGTCTCAGACTAGTGTGCTGCTTTTGACCATTAAAGCCCATCAATGCTCAGCCCTTTGTGATGAAAGTCACTTGCAACCCCCAGGATCAGAACCACAACCATTCCCTAAATAAGCTCCCTTTGTCCTGTGGTACATCGGGGGCACAAGAGGGAATCTCTACAAGAAGAATGGTACATTCATAAGGGGGTCCAATATACTTTTTATAGGAGAAATGACTGAATAAGTCTAAAGGAGGAGATATCTACATCTGGGGTACTCTTTGCAGTCCTCTAAGCCACTGTTGTACCATGAATGGATGTAGATCTTCAACCCATTTCTCTTTACTTGCTGTTGATAGTGAGCTATAAGGACCAGTAATCGGAGCATGGTGTATGTTAGATATAGGATCCCACTTGTACTGGGAGTGAGTGAATATTGAGCCAAATGCATTCCAACTTTTTCTTGATATGCAAGGGAATGGTGAAGTTGGAGATATCTAAGAACAGTTCTTAGGAATAATGTTTGTATCGCTGGAAGGGTTTATACCTGTATGCATTAGGGTGTGCACCCCAAAGATCAAACACACCTGAATGCCACCTGCTGTCATGGGGAGGAGGCTCCGGTGGTGGGAGACAGTTGACTGGGAACGTATGACGCTACCCCCTAAATACGGGTGTAACTTGTTCCTACGGTTGAACATAGCCTTTAATATAATAGCGGCATTTGGACTGGCAACTGGCACCCCCAACCACCCACCTGGTGCCAACCCTGGATAATGCTAATGCCTTCCAAATGAATTATGTCATTTAGGTATCTATCATTCCATAGGGAGGTGTACCTCCGATATTTGAGAAGGTTACCAAATTTTATGGCACTTTAAAAAGAGGGGGAACAATTGGGACTTTAATTGCGTCTCCATGCCTATTTGATAAAAAAGGGGGGAAGTCAGGACTTTAAATGAGGATGTAATAAACAAAGCAGACAAACACAGTTTACTGTACATATGTATTGTCTTTCTTGGTCATCAAGGACAAGGTAAGTACCATATATAAATATTCAGAGTATACATAAGTAATGACATATAATGATGAGAATACAGGAATAAATAGGATATATATCCATGAGACACTGGAGGGCACTCTGCATGAGAATGGCGTGGGACCTCTTACACATAGTGAGATAAAAAACGGTAGTCAAGGTGATAATAAAACCATCTAAAAATTGCTTGTAATAAATATATAGCATCAGTGTAGAACCAACGCGTTTTGTGGCGTGACACCCATTCATCAGGGGTAGATGCGGTCTTGGTCTGTAATGAAAAAAGTTTAACCAATAACTGTTGGTATCAAAGTAGGGGAGATGGTGATATAGATGCAAGGGGCGGAGTGGATATACCTATCCCTTCTCGCGTAGTGTAATGTGTAGCCACGGAGGACGAGCCACCAGAACGTCTATCAAGGGAGCTGAGGGCACAGTGATACGGGCAAGAACAGGACCACCAAATAAACCACCAATCAGCAGGGCGGACAGCAATGGACGGTGCCAAGGGGTTGACATATCTGAGGAAAAAGAAGAGTGTGTGTGAGTAGAGTTGGAGGATGTGAAAGGAGTGAGGCAAAGTCGAGTGTGAAGGTGTGGATGCCACGAGAGAACTATGACCAATTAATATTGAACTAAGAAATGGAACGAAATATGTGTACAAACATACCCAATATGATATGACTGATGGGTCAAATACAAAAGAGAGAGGGGCGCACCGACCTTGTGCAATACCATAAAACCATTTATTAAAGTTTAAAATCCAGCATAAAATATACTCACAAGCAGAACAATGTCAAAGGCACGTAAGTCATAAACAGTGACTTCAGTCTATCTCCACCACAGCTAGGGAGGATCCAGATGGCATCCTATGCAAGGCTAACGCGTTTCCAGGGCGAACCCTCTTCTTCAGAGGCTCTGAATAAATATATAGCATGTATCTCTCTTTTGTATTTTTCTTTAGTTTATTTGAATTCCCATGGTCCTGAGGAGGGCAGCAAGACCGTCTAGTGCATAAAGTGTGGAACTTGTATAAAGGATTGCATCCCTGGTCAGGCCATCACTATTGGTTGATACATCCAAGCGCAGAAGTTGTGTGGTGTTATGACTGATGGGTCAACACGAAACTAAAAACCAAGGCTCATCACTAGCAATAATGCAATAAGTGTAAATATAATTACCATGTCGGTGTGTAGCATTGGTGAGTCCATGAGTAGCTGTATCAGTATTCCTTGCCTAGCTAGCAACCTTGCTGTTTTCCCTGGGGTGAGTCCACCATAAATGGCCTCGATCAGCCCAAATCCACCACGTCCAGCTTCACTCAGGCATAAAGTAACGGGAAGGGGGTCTGAGCCAGGAGCCGAACACGCCCACCCGGCCCGGGCCACACTGCCCCTGCGTCAGCCAAGGGTGAAAAAAAACGGCTCCAGCAAAACTGCACCATTCCGGGTGGCATTTATGGCACAAACTGAGAAGTAAAATCACTTTAAAACAGGCCATCAGGCGGCTGACCCCTGGTAGCTGTAGGCGTTGTGGAGAAATTAATCTTCAAAATTCACAGCATATGCACTGAAATTAGGGCTCGCCTTGATTTCTCTGGCAACAGGGACTTGACAGCCAGCCAGCCAGCCCTCTAATGTAAACCAATAGCAGTTAGAAACCAATTAAAACTCAACTTCATTAGTGTCTGATGTATGAGAATGAATTAATTCACTTTACAAGCAGCTAAATAGTTTAGGGAGGGTTTGCTTTAAAGCCCTGTTATTGTTTATTAAGAATATTTAAATCTCCATAGTCTGGGCACAGGTGCACTTTAAATTTGGTAATCCTTGTCTCCCTCAAATTAATTCTCTAATTAGAAAATCCGCCCAAATGTATAAAAGAAGACCTGCTACGGTTTTAGCCGCAGGGCAGAGTTATCTAAGCGAGGTTGTCTTTAGAAGCTCTGGGGCCTTGTACAGTCTACCTGGCTGCCTACAGGCTGAAGTTTTGTTGGGGGAGACCAAAGACTCCATTTGGGTATCTGCTGAGTTCAAGAAGGCACCCTGAGGAGACTCGGGGGTGACCCCAGTATGTGATTTGCAGGATCAAGGTTAGCCCCGGATTGACATGACCCTGGTCTATAGTCTGCTGGGTTTTTGGAAGACATGACGCCAGCCTGTTATCTGCATAGCCTAGGTGAGCAGCAGGATTGGCATGACCCTAGTCTATGGTCTGCTGGGTTTTTGGAAGACATGACTCCAGCCTGTTATCTGCAGGGTATAAGGAAGCCAAAGTAAAGACATAACTCAGTCCTGTTATCTGCAGCATCAAGGGGAGCAGCAGGAGTAATATGACCCTAGTCTATAGTCTGCTGGGTTTTGGAAGACATAACTCAAGCCTGTTATCTTCAGCGTCAAGGGGAGCCCCACCATTGACATGACCCTAGTCTATAGCCTGCCAGGTCTTTGGAAGACATGATTCTAGCCTGTTATCTGTAGAGTCTAGGGGAGCAGCAAGATTGGCATGACCCTGGTCTATAGTCTGCTGGGTCTTTGGAAGACGTAACTCAATTTTGTTATCTGCATCATCAAGGGGAGCCCCAGGATTAACATGGCCCTAGTGTATAATCTGCATGGTCTTTGGAAGACATGACTCCATCCTGTTATCTGCAAAGTCTAGGGGATCACCAGGATTGGCATGACCCTGGTCTATAGTCTGCTGGGTCTTTGGAAGACATGACTCCAGCCTGCTATCTGCAGGGTCTAGGGGAGCTGAAGTATTGACATGACCATAGTCTATAGTCTGCCGAGTCTTTGGAAGACATGGTTCCAGACCTTTACTATAGGGTCTAGGGGATCATTAGGATTGGCATGACCCTAGTCTATAATCTGCTGTGCTTTTTGAAGACATAACTCAAGCTTGTTATCTGCAGTGTCAAGGGGAGTCCCAGGATTGACATGACCCTAGTCTATAGTCTGCAAGGTCTTTGGAAGACATGACTCTAGCCTGTTATCTGCAAAGTCTAGAGGAGCACCAGGATTGGCATGGCCCTAGTCTATAGTCTGCTGGGTCTTTGGAAGACATGACTCCAGCCTGTTATCTGAAAGGTCTAGGGCAGGGGTAGGCAACCTGCGGCCCTACAGCTTTTGTGGAACTACATTTCCCATGAGGCATTGCAAGGCTGGCAGTTACAATTACTCCCAGATGCATGATGGGACTCGTAGTTCTGCAACAGCTGGAGGGCTGTAGGTTGCCTACCCCTGGTCTAGGGGAACCCACGGATTGACATGACCCTAGTCTAGTCTGCTGGGTTTTTGGAAAACATGACTCCAGTCTGTTACCTGCAGGGTCTAGGGGAGCCTAAGGATTAACATGATCCTAGTATATAGTTGTCTGTGTTTTTGGAAGACATGACTCCAGCCTGTTATCTGCAGGGTCTAGGGGAGCCCCAGGATTGACATGGCCCTATTCTATAGTATGCTGGGTCTTGGAAAGGCATGAACCCAACCTGGGTTGCTGATAGGTGGGTACAGGCAGTACCCCTGTACTGAGCCAATGTCCCCCTGCTGACATGATGGGACCCGGGCCCAGTATGGGAGTAATGTCTGTAGCCTCTTCTCAGTGGCCTTATGATTAATCCTCTGTACTGCAATGCAACAAGCCCATTGGAAGTTAAAATGGGACTTGCAGTGGGAGCGCCCACTCTGCCGGCTGACAGAGGGTTGAAGGGGGTGGTATTTGGGTTTTCTTAAAGGGGGAGGAGAAAGCGTATAAGTACAGTAGTAGTGCGGGCAGGAGGCGGGGCAGTGGCACGCATCTGAAAGGCTTATAGCCCAGCATGGGCAGGGGGATTAGGTTCATCACTTTATAGATCTTTTGTCAGGTAGAATGAATCCTGTACAAGTCTTTAGCTCTGGCTGCCCTTCAGTAGTTTATCCTTCATGGTAAAACATCAATATGGAGAAGCCATGTATACTTGTTAAGCGGGCTTGTGAAAATGTCTCGTTAGGTGTAAGCGGGCAGCGCATCGAATCCTAACATTGTAAGTAATTACATGGAGACATTGAGGCATGAATGGTGAGGTCGTGTTTAATGATGTAAGTTATTGTGTGTTAATCATGCCATGTTCATGGAATCTACTGTTTATGGTTTTATTTAGCACCTGTCTTGTTCCTAATGATGGGGTGCAGTTACATCACAACGTGCTTAGATGTAATGATTGCTACTATTATTATATTATTATTTATTGCATTATATTACTATTCTTATGTTATAATTATATTATGTTATATTACTATTCCTATGTTATTATATTATATTGTTATGGATTTATCTAGCACTTGTCTTGTTCCTAATGATGTGGTGCAGTTATATCACAATGTGCTTGGGTGTAATTATTGCTACTATTATTATTTATTGCATTATATTACTATTCTTATGTTACTATTATATTGTATTATATATTGTTATGGATTTATTTAGCACCTGTCTTGTTCATAATGATGTGGTGCTGTTACATCACAATTTGCTTAGATGTAATGATTGCTACTATTATTATATTATTATTTATTGCATTATATTAGTATTCTTATGTTATTATATTACTATTCCTATGTTATTATATTATATTTTATTGTTATGGATTTATTTAGCACCTGTCTTGTTCCTAATGATGGGGTGTTGTTATATCACTACGTGCTTGGGTGTAATTATTGCTACTATTTTTATATTATTATTTATTACATTATATTACTATTCTTATGTTACTATTATATTATATTATATTATATTATATTGTTTTTGTTATGGTTTTATTTAGCACCTGTCTTGTTCATAATGATGTGGTGCAGTTATATCACAATGTGCTTAGATGTAATTATTGCTACTATTATTATATTATTATTTATTGCATTATATTACTATTCTTATGTTACTATTATATTATATTGTTATGGATTTATTTAGCATCTGTCTTGTTCCTAATGATGTGGTGCAGTTATATCACTTCGTGCTTAGATGTAATGATTGCTACTATTATTATATTATTATTTATTACATTATATTACTATTCTTATGTTATAATTATATTATGTTATTATATTATATTATATTTTATTGTTATGGATTTATTTAGCACCTGTCTTGTTCCTAATGATGTGGTGCAGTTATATCACAATGTGCTTGGTGTAATTATTGATACTATTATTATTTATTGCATTGTATTACTATTCTTACGTTACTATTATATTATATTATATTATATTATATTATATTATATTATATTATATATTGTTATGGATTTATTTAACACCTGTCTTGTTCATAATGATGTGGTGCTGTTACATCACAATGTGCTTAGATGTAATGATTGCTACTATTATTATATTATTATGTATTACATTATATTAGTATTCTTATGTTATATTTATATTATGTTATATTACTATTCCTATGTTATTATGTTATATTGTTATGGATTTATCTAGCACCTGTCTTGTTCCTAATGATGTGGTGCTGTTACATCACAATGTGCTTGGGTGTAATTATTGCTACTATTATTATATTATATTATATTGTTTTTATTATGGTTTTATTTAACACCTGTCTTGTTCATAATGATGTGGTGTTGTTATTTCGCAATGTGCTTAGATGTAATTATTGCTACTATTATAATATTATTATTTATTACACTATATTACTATTCTTATGTTACTATTATATCATATTATATTAAATTAAATTATATTATTATGGATTTATTTAGCACCTGTCTTGTTCTTAATGATGTGGTGCAGTTACATCACAATGTGCTTGGGTGTAATTATTGCTACTATGTTTATATTATTATTCATTACATTATATTACTATTCTTATGTTACTATTATATTGTATTATATTGTTTTTGTTATGGTTTTATTTAACACCTGTCTTGTTCATAATGATGTGGTGCTGTTACATCACAATGTGCTTAGATGTAATGATTGCTACTATTATTATATTATTATTTATTACATTATATTAGTATTCTTATGCTATTATTATATTATATTATATTACTATTCCTATGTTATTCTATTATATAATATTGTTATGGATCTATTTGGCACCTGTCTTGTTCATAATGATGTGGTGCTGTTATATCACAATGTGCTCAGGTGTAATGATTTCTTATTTTATTATATATTATATTACTATAATATGTTATATTGTTTTCATGGGCATCCGCAAGGGGGGCAAGTGCCCCCCCTTGGAATCAGGGATCGGCAAGGTGATTGCACACTGGTGTCCGTGAGCGGTCCTTGCAGGGTCCGCCGCCGCAGACTTTTTCTGACTCTGCTGCTCTCTGACTCACTGAGATCGTCTCCCTCGCTCACCCTGATGCGATGGCTCGGCTCCAGTCTCTCCTGTGTACTGTATAGAGAGAGATGTAGTTGCGGCTGGCACGGCGCCGGCGCCACCCACTCAAGTGGAGTGGTGGCGGAGTCCTGCCTGCATGCGGAGTGATCTGTGGGACTGACTGTCTGTGCAGTGGCCGCCCCGCGCGAGCAGAGAGAACCGGAGAACAGGCAGGCAGCCCGAGCCGAGGAGGTGAAGGAAGAAGCAAGGAGTGGAATGGGAAACATATCCATTATATATAATATATTCTTTGCAGGGGAAGAGGCCGGAGAGCCTGGAGTGCGGTGCTGCAGGAAAACTCAGGGATTCTATTCTATAGACAGGTGAACAAAAGGTAAAAGTAAAAGGGGGTCTATTCTATGGGGGACCTGCCCTGGCCTCAGAGGAGGGCTGGGCCAGGGGGCAGGGTGGCAATTGCCCCCCAGGCCACCCCAACTTACAATCAAAATGGCTGGCAGCCATTGCCCGCTGACAATATTTTCTTTTTGTGGAGGAAGTAGGGGCCAGGGGCGTGGCCGCCAACTAGCTGCAAGCATAGGGGGGCGCCCAGGATGATGTCTATTATAGGAGCCGGTCCAGGAGGCGGGACTTCGTATGACAGCGCCTGATAAGCAGGAGATCCCCACTCTTTGTAATCCGGCGGCTCTCCTCTCTTTGCATTTCAGGCTGCATTGGTTGGGCACTGGTGAGGCTGCATTGATGGGCACTGATGAGGCTGCATTGATGGGCACTGATGAGGCTGCATTGATGGGCGCTGATGAGACTGCATTGATTGGCACTGATCAGGCTGCATTGATGGGCATCGATGAGGCTGTATTAATGCATTATTTTTGTTAAACCTCCTTTGTTGCTATTATCATTAAATTATGTCACGACATTGTATCATATTTGTCTTGCTTCATTACATCAATATCCATTATAAAACCAGGTGGGCATGGATGGTGAGCTGATTCAGTGGCTCAATGGGCCACTTGACTGGACTTGCCCCCCCAGGCCTAAGGCTGCCAGCCCTCCCCTGCCTGGCCTGCTCTAAAGGGGGATCTATATATGGTATATGATAATGACTAAGCCACTCCCCTTCATGACATTGTCAAAAAGGGGCGGAGCATGGGTGACCTTAAAATGATGCCCCCCCCCAGAACCAAAAAGTTCTGATTTTGTTTTCCTTATGGTTTTATTTAGAACCTGTCTCGTTCCCAATGATGTGGTGCTGTTATATCAAGATGTGCTTTAAAGCGGAGTTCCACTCATTTTTTTGTTTATTAAAAGTCAGCAGCTACAAAAAGTGTAGCTGCTGACTTTTAATAAACAGTAACTTACCTGTCTCCCGCTCCAGCGACGGCTGCTCCCGAAGCCTCGCTCATCTCCCCCCTCCTCCCGACGGCCCCGCCATTCCTAGTGTGGGCACCCGGCCCGCCTTCATGGCCGGGCACCCACTGCGCATGTGCGAGTCGCGCTGCGCATTCCTAGTGGCCAGGCAATCTTCTGGGACCTGTGACGTGTCCCAGAAGATTGCCAGGAGGGAGGGGCCGACTAGGAGGAGAGGAGGAGTCGCCTAGGCGGCCCCAAGGCGGAAGGTGGAAGAGGGACAGGAAGTCCCTCTGAAACCTGGGGACTCCCCCCCCCCAAAAAAAACTACATGCCAAATGTGTCATGTAAGGGGGCGGGGAGTGCTTAAAGCTTAAAGCGGAAGTTCCATTTTTGGGTGGAACTCCGCTTTAAGTGTAATTATTGCTACTATTATATTATTATTTTTTTTATATTATATGATAATATATTTTATTGTATTTGTATTATATTCTATTACAAATACTATTCTGTTATAATATTATATTGTTTTTGTTATTTGCATTACAGTAATAGTGTTTTTTATTGCTATAATTGGATTTTGTTCCCTATACAGTCATGGGTGTCCGCAGGTAGGGGCAAGGGGGGGCAATTGCCCCCCCCCTGGAATCAGGCATCAGATCAGGGGTTCCCCACTAGGTCCTTATCCTCTTGAGCCATGTATGCAGTTTCTGACAGTCTCTTGGGCCATGTATGCAGTCTCTGACCATTTCCTGTACCATGTCCGCAGTCTCTGACTGTCTCCTGTGCTATGTATGCAGTCTCTGTCTCCTGTTCCATGTCTGCAGTCTCTGACCATCTCCTGTACTATGTCCGCAGTCTCTGACCGTATCCTGTACTATGTCCGCAGTCTCTGACGTCTCCTGTACCTTGTCTGCAGTCTCTCACTGTCTCCTGTATCATGTCTGCAGTTTCTGACCGTCTCCTGTATCATGTCCGCAGTCTCTGACTGTCTCCTGGATCATGTCTGCAGTCTCTGACCATCTCCTGTATCACGTCTGCAGTCTGACCATCTCCTGTATCACGTTTGCAGTCTCTGACCATCTCCTGGATCATGTCTGCAGTCTCTGACCATCTCCTGTATCACGTTTGCAGTCTCTGACCATCTCTTGTACTACGTCTGCAGTCTCTGACCGTGATAATGTAAGTATGACATTGTCAAAAAGGGGCAGAGCATAGATGACCTTGAAATTATGCCCCCCCCCCCTGGAAAAAGTTCTGCGGACGCCCATGTGTACAGTAATTATTCCAGGCAGATATAACGCCATTTAATGCGTTATAATTAAATTCAATTTTTTTATAAGAAAGAGTACAAAACAGTGATTGTTGGGAGTAATGGAAGAAGGAAGTCTCCCATGTCATTCACCTATACAAAATATTGGGTATATACAGTAAAGACCACTTATACCAACTGTTAAACATCATAATCTGCTCAGAACAGATCTTTCTCACCGCATGTATGAGTGTATGAGAGTATTGTAGCGTCAGATAGAATAAGAAGTTAAGAAAAGAAGTGAAGGATAAGAAGAGAAAAGATAAGATGACCCCTAACAAAAATGGGACCCCGCTGCATCGATCACCCCCCTCGCCAAAGGTATCCCCTAGTTCGGCATGGCCCTGGGGTCCCCAGATAAATATCTGACCCAAGGGCCCCAGATTTTTTCAAAGCGTTTGAGTTTGTCTTGGTGAATTGCCGCCATGCGTTCGTTTATCATTATCCAAGAGAGTCAATGTTTGAGTTGATCAAACGGTAAGCTGGCTGATTTCCAAGACTCAGCTATAGTTATTTTCGCTGCTATGAATATGAAAGTTATAAGGAGCCCCTGACCAGGGCTGGTGCAAGGATTTTTGACACCCTAGTCGAAACCTAATTTTGCCGCCCCCCCATTTGGCTCCGCCCTGACTCCACCCCCTTTGCGCTGTCCATGTAAACGATGGAGGTGGAGATTTTTGCAGCTCCTCTCTACCTATTTCTTTAGCCATGGTCCATAGGCCCACACCTGTGCCTCTGGACCCGGCCTAAAGTCAAATAATGGCGGCACCGGCTCGATTTCTTATGCCAGCCATGGTCTGCAGGTATATGGACAGGCTGGGGTAGTATATAGACAGGCTAGGGTAGTATATAGACAGGCTAGGGTAGTATATGGACAGGCTAGGATAGTATATGGACAGGCTAGGGTAGTATATGGACAGGCTAGGGTAGTATATGGACAGGCTAGGATAGTATATGGACAGGCTAGGGTAATATATGGACAGGCTAGGGTAGTATATGGACAGGTTGGGGTAGTATATGGACAGGCTAGGGTAGTGTATGGACAGGCTAGGGTAGTATATGGACAGGTTGGGGTAGTATATGGACAGGCTAGGGTAGTATATGGACAGGTTAGGGTAGTATATGGATAGGCTGGAGTAGGATATGGACAGGGGCTTGGCGCCCTGGGAGTCGGTGCGCCCTAGGCGGCCGCCTACTCCGCCCAGTGGTAGAGCCAGCCCTGCCCCTGAGTCTTGGATGCATTTTCTATCTTGCCTCCCAGTAGAGCTTGTTTTGGGGACTTGACCAACATCACTTGGGTAAGTGAATATATAAAATTGTATACTTTAATCCAAAACCTCCGTACCTCTGGGCATCGCCACGAGACGTGGCACACCGTGCCTTCTTGTCCGCAGCCGCGGAAGCATAGAGGGGATGCTCCCGGTACATAAGCTGCGATTCTCGCCGGGACCATGTGTCACCTGAGGGGGAACTTGTACATCGCTTCTATTATTGAAGTATTAATGAGGGGATCTTGAGGACTCCCGGGCCATGCCACACCATTCGAATAGAAAACAAGAGAAAAAGAAAGGCGCACGCACCTAGTGCATTACCAAAAACAATTTTATTAAAATTGATAGCAAGAGAGGGTACTCACAAATTGGTGGGTGCACAACCTGTGCAAACTGAGACAGAATAAAAGCTGACGCGTTTCAGGGGCGCACCCCCTTCCTCAGAGCTTCCTGAGGAAGCTCTGAGGAAGGGGGTGCGCCCCCGAAACGCGCCAGCTTTTATTCTGTCTCAGTTTGCACAGGTTGTGCACCCACCAATTTGTGAGTACCCTCTCTTGCTATCAATTTTAATAAAATTGTTTTTGGTAATGCACTAGGTGTGTGCGCCTTTCTTTTTCTCTTGTTTTCTAGTCGTTTTCGGATTTCCCCGTCCGAGGAGGGCTGCACGCATCGATTCTTTTACCTTCGTCCAGTCGGTAGTCTGCCATACAAGAGGACTTACCAGCGCGGGAATTTCTCAATTTCTTTTTGTACATGCCACACCATTCGTCCAGCTCCATCGTTTCCTGAAGATCTACTTCCTATTTTTCCATATACCTTTGTTTAATTGTGGAATCTCAGAAGGTGCATTCTATGCATTAAGATAAAAAAACCTTCTGTGTGCAGCAGCCTCCCTCTGCAGACTCTAAGGTGT
>BLSH010333488.1:217041-231352 GCA_018402905.1 Glandirana rugosa | reverse complement strand
CCTCTGCCCCCCCCCCCCCCCAATACTTACCTGAGCCCCATCTCTGTCCAGCGATGTCCACAAGTGTCTTGGCTGTCCGGGACTCTCCCTCCTGATTGGCTGAGACACAGCAGCAGCGCCATTGGCTCCCGCTGCTGTCAATCAAAGTCAGTCAGCCACCTTTATCCACCTCGTGGGATGCCTTCAAAGCCTTCTCCAGAAGGTGTTTTCAACAGTATATTCATCGGGTACGTAGGGACTTGAGGGTAGATTTACAGTGGGTGGAGGGGAGGGTGGCTGCCCCGGGGGTATAATATTCCCAGACAGGCAGTGCCCGAGTTTATTCCGATTTTCAGACCGCACTCAAGGTTGTTCTCTTAAGTCGTACGTCCAACACAAAGACCCACCTGCTACACTAAGCTCAACGAATTTTTGAACATGGGGAAAAAATGGGCGCATGTTGGCATGGCTGGCTAGACAGAGTTCCTCGCCTGTGTCTATCTCTGGTATACGTGACTCCTGTGGGACGCTGGTGACAGATCCTGCCTCAATTAATGATTGTTTTGCCTCATTTTACCAGGAGCTCTATAGCTCCCGGATGGTGGGCACAGATGAAGAATTGTATAACTATTTGGAAGACATAGACCTACCATGCCTGACATCCACCTCTTGGGATGCTCTGGATAGTCCCATTACATTGGAGCTTCAGAGGGCGGTCGTCTCCTTGCAGGCTGGGAAGACCCCGGGCCTGGATGGCATCCCTGCAGAATTTTTTAAAACCTATGCAGAGGAACTGCTCCCCACATTTAGGGCTGTACTCTTGAAGTCAATGGAGGAGGAATCCCCCCCCCCCCTCAATGTCAGAAGCGGTTGTAGTAGTCCTTCTCAAGCCTGGTAAGGCACCAGATCAACGCTTCTCATACCGGCCATTTTCTCTCCTTAATGCTGATGCAAAAATTTTGGCAAAAGTGTTGGCTAGCCACTTAAATACTGTGATCAATGCTTTGGTGCATCTTGACCAATCTGGGTTTATGCCAGGCAGGGGAACCAACATTAATATCTGTAGGCATCTCACTCACCTTTCTAGAGAGGAGGGAGACGGCTTGGTGGTGGTAGCCTCTCTAGATGCCGAAAAGGCTTTTGATTCAGTGGAGTGGCGCTGCCTCTGGGCCGTCTTACATAAATTTGGGTTCGGCCCCCGGTTCATTAAATGGATCCAACTACTGTACCATAACCTCAAGGCCAGGGTTCGCTCTAACAATTCTATGTCCTCTCCCTTTCCCCTGACCCGGGGGACTCTCCCCAGGTCTGTTCACGTTGGCCATGGAACCTCAGGCGGCACGGATAAGGTCTGATCCATCAATAGAAGGCATACAGGTCGGGGTGGTGATAGAAAAAATATTGCTGTATGCAGACAGCACCCTCTTGTTCTTGAGAGATGTTTCCTCTCTCCCAGCGGCCCTTCAAATTATAGATACCTTTGGGTCCTTCTTGGGGTCCCCCAAACAAATACCCCATTGGAGCGGGTCACTGAATTTAAATACCTCAGTGTGGTGTTGGGGGCTCCGTTGTCTTCCTACTTTGACCTCAGTCTAATACCGTTACTTAGGACCTTCTCCCGGAAATGTGTGGCCTTGAGGTCTCTCCCTCTCACTCCAGTAGTCAGAGTAATGTACAACAAACGGTGGCACTCCACGACTAATGCTGGTTACTATGTTTATTGAAGAAATGCCATACAGGGTACAGGACACTAGGTAGACGCGTTTCACTCGAACACAAGCTTACTCATGGCTCTCATAGCTTGTGTTCGAGTGAAACGCGTCTACCTAGTGTCCTGTACCCTGTATGGCTTTTCTTCAATAAACATAGTAACCAGCATTAGTCGTGGAGTGCCGCCGTTTGTTGTACTTTCCTGATTTTGCGGTGGCGAACCGGAGGTGGGCACCTGCAGCTATAGGATTACCGGTGAGCAGTTTGGAGCGGTGTGATATACCTCTTATTTTGTTCTTATATCTTTTCCGCAACTCACCTCTCATGCCTCTTTTTTGATAAACTAACTGGTGGTATATCTTCCTTTGTGTGGAATGGGAGGCCTCCACGGCTGGCCATCTCCACTGTGTAACTGCCTCTCCAACAGGGAGGCCTGTCACTACCCAATTTTCTATTGTATTTCTGGGTGGCAGTCCTGGTGACGCTGAGGTGGTGGTGCTCCCAGCCCAGTGATAACCCGGCTGTGTCACTGGAAGCGGCCATAATGGGATCGTATTCCACCCTTAGTAATCTGGTGTTCCGTGGAGCGAGGTTCCACCCGGGGACTACTGTGCTGATGCTTACCGCCATTATGGTGTGGCACAAGGTTTGGGCTTGCTACCGTTCTCCCGGAACGTTTTCCTCTCACATTCCCCTGTGGGAACACCCTAATCTCCCCCATATGAACAGTGTTCCTGACCCTCAGCTTTGGGCTGCTAGAGGGGTAGTGAAATCTATAGTTGCAAACGGCAGACTGCAGTCCTATACGGATCTTAGGGCTACATACACTCTGCCGCAGTGGATGTATTTCCACTACTTTCAGCTTCAGCACGCGTTAAATAACCAGATACTCCCCTCTAACACCCTGGAGTCAGACCCGATAGAGGGTCTCCTCGTTGCCAAAATAATAAACAAGCCTCCCTATACTTCCGTCTCTCCCTGGCCCCCACTAAAAAACTAGAAAGAACCTTTGGTAAATGGCAGGTAGACCTCCCTGGCTTGACGGAGGAGGATTGGGAGGGATGTCTGTCATCCTTTGTCACCAATGTGATCTCAGCCAGAGACCGATTCTTCCAATCAAAATTCCTGCATAGGGCCTACTTTACCCCCAAAGTGACAAACGGTGATTAATCCCGCGACTTCAGTATCCTGCCCTATGTGTGGTACATTGGCCGCCTCCAGGGGAGGGCTGGCAGCCTTAGGCCTGGGGGGGCAAGTCCAGTCAAGTGGCCTATTGAGCCACCGAATCAGCTCACCACCCATGCCCACCTGGTTTTATAATGGATATTGATGTTATGAAGCAAGACAAATATGATACAATGTGGTAACATCATTTAATGTTAATAGCAACAAAAGAGGTTTAACAAAAATAATGCATCAATGCAGCTCATCAGTGCCCACCAATGCAGCCTCATCAGTGCCTATCAGCTTAGCCTCATTAGTGCCCATCAATGCAGCCTCACCAATGCCCATCAATGCAGCCTCACCAATGCCCATCAATGCAGCCTCACCAGTGCCCATCAATGCAGCCTCACCAGTGCCCATCAATACAGCCTCACCAATGCCCATCAATGCAGCCTCACCAGTGCCCATCAGCACAGCCGGCCCTGGGTGCCCCCCCCATTTGCCTGCAGTTAGTTGGTGGCTGTGCCCCTGGCCACTGCGTCCTACCTCCACAAGAAGAAAAAAGTGTGAGCAGGCAGCGGAAATCGGCCATTTTGAATGTAAGTTAGGGTGGCCTGGGGGGCAATTGCCACCCTGCCCCCTGGCCCAGCCCTCCCCTGGCCGCCTCCTTACTACATATGGTCTGGTCCTGTCCACTACTTGGCACATTTTGGGCGGGGGTTCTGGCGGACATGAATCGGGCTACCAATATAACCCTTGAGCCGGATCCTAAGATTATGCTCCTATATATCTTTGAGGCTCAGAATATGAGCCGGTATACCAAGTTGTTTTTTGGGCTACGCTACATTTTATGCTTGGAGGGAGATATTTCTTAGATGGAAAGATGCTTTTGCCACCCACGGTGTCGGTTTTGAACTCTGCCCTACCACTGTGTAAGATTATATTGCTTAATTCGGGAACTGTCCAAAGAAATTTGACAAAATTTGGTCGGGCTGGATAGATGCTTGGGGTTCTATGGAGGTGGGAGCGCCTCTACGGGGTCATAATGCTGTGCCTTGAGGCCCCTTTCACACTTGTGTGACCCCGATTTTACCGCAATTTTTTTGCCGCAATTTTACAGAGATTTTGACGCGATTTGGGATCAGTACGACTTTGGTCTGACATTGTTGCAACTTTGGCTCAATGAAATTATATTACAAAGTCGTACAGAAATCCCATCTGTATTATTCAGGTGTGATTTGCATGAGACTTTGAGGGTTTAACATTGAAATCTATGGACCTCGAGTTGCATCAAAGTTGGACCAAAGTAATGCAGGGGCTCCTTTTGAAGTCGGCACGACTTGACGTCGCACAGATATGAACGGCGCTCATTGGAAATAATGGGGAGCGACTTTGCAGTCCCAAATCGCAGGACAACTCACACAAAGTGTGAAAGGGGTCTGAATGTTATTTGACCTAATATGCCCATATCTGTATGTCCTTTTTTAAAAACGCTGGGACCCGGTGGGCACCTGTCTCCCCTCCCCCCCTTCTTCCCCCTCCCCCATTGGTATTATCCTCCCTCTCCTGGTAAAGGTATAATACTTGCCCCCCCCCTCCCTTTCTCCCCCTTCCCTATATCTCCCCTTTTTTTTTTACTTTCCATACGCAAATATATGTTGTATTTTGGCGCGCTCTCGTGCCTGCCGCACTCTGCAGGAGTGTGGTCGCAGCTCAGGTGGACTCGATCTCCGCTGGCGAGCTGCGATTGCCTAGCAGGGAACAAAAACGGGGAACCGCCGATGTAAACACAGCGGTTCACTGCTTTGACAGGCGGCATGTAAGAGATCTACAGACCCCTGTCACTGGGATCAGTTAGATCTCTGGTGCCCCTGGCAGCTCAGCCCCCATACAGTTAGAACACGCCTAGGGAACACAGTTACCCCCTAGAGCGCCCCCTGCAGGTTAACCCCTTCACTGCCAATGACATTTATACAGTAATCAGTGGATATTTAAATTTCTGATCGCTGTATAAATGTCATTGGTCCCAAAAAAGTGTCAAAAATGTCCAACATGTCCGCTGCAATGTCACAGTCCTGATAAAAATCGCAGATCAGCGCCATTACCAGTAGAAAAAAAAAATTGTAAAAACGCCAGAAATTAATTCTCATTATTTGTAAACGCGGCAACTTTTGCGCAAACCAATCAGTAAACATGGCCCTCTGATTCCTCCTGTATTGAATTTTATTGCAATTGTACTGTCTGCCCTAATATTGTAAAGCGCTGCGCAAACTGTTGGCGCTATATAAATCCTGTATAATAATAATAATAAATGCCGATCGTGATTTTTTCCACCAAAAATATGAGGAAGAATATAAATCGGCCGATGAATAAATTTGTTTTTTTATATATATTTTTTTTTTTATATTTATTTTAGCAAAAAGTAAGAAATTTAGTTTTTTTTTTTTGCAAAATAGTTGCTCTTTTTTTGTTTATAGCGGTGATCAGAAATGACGCAGAGGTGACCAAATACCACCAAAAGAAATCTCTATTTGTGGGAAAAAAAGGACGCCAATTTCATTTGGGTACAACGCCGTACGACCGCGCAATTGTCAGTTAAAGCGACGCAGCGCCGCATCGCAAAAAGTGCTCTGGTCCTAACGTGGGAAATCCTTCCGGGGCTGAAGTGGTTAAAGTGTCTGTATACAGCAGGGGCGGACCCAGAGCCTGGTCTCGGGAGGGGCACTGGCAGAAAATAAGGTGTTTCTTACAGAACTCTATTTAATGTATCATACAGTCCTAAACTGATTTAACCACTTCCTGTCCGCCTGCCGCAGTTATAGATTGATTTCAGTGCCATGACCATAGCCATTTATTTACAATCTGAAGCATAGAAAACAGTTTACTACTCTTCCGTTATGAATGGACACAATGAGTTGAGTGAGTGTGTTCATTTAGAAAAGGAAGGGGCTAGTAAATTTACATATTTACTAGTCTCTTCCCCCGCTCTCCATCCTGAAACATCCCCCACAGCAGCTGGGGGGGGGGGGGGGAAGCCCGTAGCACTGTGTAGCGGGGGGCTAACTAAGACTGGGCAAAGCCCGGACAGTAGGTGGAAATCGGCACTGCATGTAGTGATTAGAGTGTGCCCAGGCACACCCCCTGCGCACGCCTATGGCCACGACCCTGGTGGTGGGGGGTTGGATGAGCCATGGGGTTGGGGGGGCACTGGTTGTCTGCCGCCCCCCCAAAAAAACCCACCAGCTGCCATTGTGGGTGGGAGCACTGCTCCCCGAGCCCACCCTATTTTGAAGCCTATTAGAGCCTCTGGCTCTAATCACGTGCTTAAAAAAACAACCCAAAAACCATTGGAATCCATTGGCAGCCCCACATGTAGATTAGGGGGCCGGATGCATAGATGGGGAGGGTGGGGGGGCACTGTGTCTGAGGTTTATAACCACTTTAAATCCCCCCCAAAGGGACTAAGTGCATGCAGCACAGCACTGAAAACTAAAAAAGGCCCGGTAATGAATTGATATAAACAGGCTAAGGCTCACGCGGTTAAAGAAAAGAACTAAATGACTACAACGTCTGTGGGTGTTCTCCCTTTTGCCCGTAAGATGCCATGTAATTGCCAGATGCAGGCTTCCAGCTGGACCGTAAGACATCAGATAACGGATTACACCTGGGTAATGGCCATTAACCGCTGTAAACAATTGCTGCCAAGGAATTAAATACACTTTATACCTAAAAGCATTAAACTATAATATGATTAAATTGTCCTCACTGCCTACTTTTTCTATTTGAGAGGCAATTACGGGGCTTTTTTTTTTGTTTTGTTTTCTGGATGGGAGAGGAGGGGGAAGTTATCTGTCTTCTTCCGTCACTAATTAATCCCAAACATTTACATTTGAAGACAATTACATCCACGGATCAATAGCGGATTGAGCCATTCCCCATAGATCACCGCGCTTTCCGCTTCTGCCACCACATGCCGGTCACGGAGCACTAAAGGAACCACGGGAGGTGGCGAAATACCGAAATGCGTTTCCCTTTACCAGAGCTATCTGTTCACAGCCTGGAGGGATCTTCCATGCCCAACGGCAGGTCCACTTCTTTCCCAGGCATTCTCATTCTTCATTGAAGTTTTATCAAGAGTTTATCATCGGAATCAACAATACATCAGGATTTATAGATTGGCGCAGGTCAACCGCAGGTTTGGTTTCAAGTAATAACCTTTCTTTTCTTGCTTCAATGATTATGACAATTATCAGCATTTAACTAACGCATTTAATGAATAAGACAAGTATCCTGGAAAATCGAAAAGTTGTCTAAAAAATCATTTTTTTTAATTATTATACTGGATTTATATAGCGCCAACCGTTTGCGCAGCGCTTTACAATATGAGGGCAGACAGTAGAGTTACGTCACAATGCGGTACATATTTAACTCCTTCAGCCCCGGAAGGATTTCCCACCTTAGGACCAGAGCACTTTTTGCGATTCGGTGCTGCGTCGCTTTAACTGACAATTGCGCGGTCGTGCGACGTTGTACCCAAACAAAATTTGCGTCCTTTTTTCCCCACAAATAGAGCTTTCTTTTGGTGGTATTTGATGCCCTCTGCGTCATTTCTGATCGTTGCTATTAACAAAAGAAGAGCGACAATTTTGCAAAACAAAAAAACAATATTTCTTACTTTTTGCTAAAATACAAATCCACAAAAACATTTTTTTTCATCGGTTTTGGCCGATTTATATTCTTCCTCACATTTTTGGTAAAAAAAATATCGCAATCGGCGTTTATTGATTGGTTTGCGCAAAAGTTGCCGTGTTTACGAATGATGAGAATTTATTTATGGGGTTTTTCTTTTTCTTTTTATATTTTACTAGTAATGGCGGCGATTTGTGTTTTTTAGCGGTACTGCGATATTGCGGCGGACATGTCTGACCATTTTAACACTTTTTTGGGACCGTTGGCATTTATACAGCGATCAGAGCTATGAAAATGCACTGATTACTGTGTAAATGCCATTGGCAGTGAAGGGGGCGCTCTAAGGGTTAACTGTGTTCCCTCAGTGTATTCTAACTGTATGGGGGCTGGGCTGGCAGGGGGAGGGGAGAGATCGCGGCTTTCATATACAGGAAGCCTGTGATCACATCCCTTCCGCCTCCTGTCTGTTTACATACACGGACCTCCGTTCTCTCACTGCAGGGGGGTGATCGCGGGTAGACGGCGGAGATCGAGTCCCCTCTACCCGCTCCCTGGCCCCCCCGGAACACAGTGAGTGCGCCTACGGCGGCGCGTGCTCGCGCTCACAATACTTGTCATTGCGGCCGCCACCAGGTGACGGCGGTTTGCGATAACGAACCACTTTGCCGCCGTCAAGCCACGGCGGGCGGTCGGCAAGAGGTTAACTAACACATTTAATGAATAAGACAAGTATCCTGGAAAATCAAAAAGTTATCTAAGAAATATATATATTTTTTATTATAATTATTATTATCATAGGTGTGCACAGCCTATTACATTACGGTGCGCACCACAAAGTGCAAACAAACAAAGTGTGTGTGTGTATATGTGTCAGAAGGGCGGAAATCGGTGTCAGTAGTTTCTTTTTATTTTATTCTTTTATTGTTCCCCCATGGTCTACAGTGTATGTTTTGAGATACACTATATTATCAAAAGTATTGGGACACCTGCCTTTACATGCACATGAACTTTAATGGCATCCCAGTCTTAGTCCGTAGGGTTCAATATTGAGTTGGCCCACCCTTTGCAGCTATAACAGCTTCAACTCTTCTGGAAAGTCCGTCCACAAGGTTTAGGAGCATCTATGGAAATGTTTGACCGTTCTTCCAAGATCATTTGTGAGGTCAGGCACTGATGTTCTGATGTTGGACGAGAAGGCCTGGCTCGCCATCTCCACTCATCCCTAAGGTGTTCTATTGGGTTGAGGTCAGGTCAGTCAAGTTGCTCCACCTCAAACTTGCTCATCCATGTCTCCAGTGACCAGTATGAGAGAGAGTGAGAGCGATAACACCAAATTTAACAAACCTGCTCCCCATTCACACCTGAGACCTTGTAACGTCAACGAGTCACATGACACCGGGGAGGGAAAATGGCTAATTGGGTCCAATTTGGACATTTTCATTTAGGGGTGTACTCACTTTTGTTGCCAGCGGTTTAGACATTAATGGCTGTGTGTTGAGTCATTTTGAGGGGACAGCAAATTTACACTGTTATACAAGCTGTACACTCACTACTTTACATTGTAGCAAAGTGTCATTTCTTCAGTGTTGTCACATGAAAAGATAGAATAAAATATTTACACAAATGTCAGGGGTGTACTTACTTTTGTCAGATACTGTATATATTCTGCTTTTGAATTATAATTGGTGCTCGGAAAGTCCCATAAATCCATGATACAATTTGTTGGATAGACTAACCTGTTGGCCTAAAATCCGATCGTTAGTACGCACGATTCTACAGCTGATTTCCTATTGTCGTCCAACAGAAGTTGGACGATGAGACTAGAAAACTTGTGTTGGCCAACAAGGCGTTGGCCGAATCCAGGAAGTGTTGGGTCGTGTAACCTGTGTTCTTAATTCACCAATCACATTCACCTGAACTTCCTCGTTATTCGCTCGGAACACAGCACTACGTTCAGCTTTGTTAGCCGATTACTTCACAGTACTCAAGACCAAACCCAATTTGGACAAAAGTTGGTGGACGTTTGGTTGACCAACCATCTGCTCGTGTGCACGAGGCTTTACGCAATGGCACAGTTAAATGTGACCACATATGGAAATGCTGGTTAGACACTAGACAGTACATACTTAGATACTATGTCATTTGCATGAGTCACCTGTATTTGGGGTCTAAAATTTACACATACGGTGCCTCGAAAAAGTATTCATACCCCTTGAAATTCCCCACATTTTTTCATGTTACAACTAAAAATGTAAATGTATTTTATTGGGATTTTATGTGATAGAGCGACACAAAGGGGCTCATAATTGTGAAGTGGAAGGAAAATGATAAATGATACAAATAAATCTGTGAAAAGTGTGGGGGGCATTTGCATGGCGCCCCCCTGAGTCAATACTTTGTAGAACCGCCTTTCTCTGCAATTACAACTGCAAGTCTTTTTGGGGAAGTCTCTGCCAGCTTTGCCCATCTAGAGAGGACATTTCTGCCCATTCTTCTTTGCAGAATACCCCAAGCTCTGTCAGGTTGGATGGAGGGCATCTGTGATCAGCAATTTTCAAGTCTTGCTACAGATTCTCAATTGGATTTAGGTCTGGACTGTGACTGGGCCATTCTAACACATGAATGTGCTTTGATCTAAACCATTCCATTGTAGCTCTGGCTGGATGTTTAGGGTCGTTGTTCTGCTGGAAGGTGAACCTCCGCCCCGGCCTCAAGTCTTTTGCAAACTCTAACAGGTTTTCTTCTAAGATTGCCCTGTCTTTGGCTCCATCCATCTTCCCATCAACTCTGACCAGCTTCCCTGTCCCTACTGAAGAAAAGCATCCCCACACCATGAGGCTGCCGCCACCATGTTTCACAGTGGGGATGGTGTGTTCAGGGTGATGTTCAGTGTTAGTTTTCCCCACACATAGTGTTTTGCTTTTAGACCAAAAAGTTGAATTTTGGTCTCATCTGAGCAGAGCCCCTTCTTCCACACGTTTGCTGTGCCCCCCACATGGCTTCTCACAAACTGCAAACTGGACTTCTTATGGATTTCTTTCACCAATGGCTTTCTTCTTGCCACTCTTCCATAAAGGGCAGATTTGTGGAGAGCACGACTAATAGTTGTCCTGTGGAGAGATTCTCCCCCCTGAGCTGTGGATCTCTGCAGCTCCTCCAGAGTTACCATGGACCTCTTGGCTGCTTCTCTGATGAGGGCTCTCCTTGCCGGTCATTTTGGGTGGATGGCCATGTCTTGGTCGGTTTGCAGTTGTATGAATTCTCTTTCCATTTTCTGATGATGTATTGAACAGAGCTCTGTGAGATGTTCAAAGCTTGGGATATTTTTTTATAACCCAACCCTGCTTTATACTTCTCCACAACTTTATCCCTGACCTGTCTGGTGTGTTCCTCGGCCTTCATGATGCTGTTTGTTCAGTAAGGTTCTCTAACAAACCTCTGAGGGCTTCACAGAACAGCTGAATTTATAATGAGATTAAATGACACACAGGTGGACTCTATTCACTAATTAGGTGACTTATGAAGGCAACTGGTTACATTCGGTTTTAGTTAGGGGTAGAGTTGAGCGGACACCTGGATGTTCAGGTTTTCGTAGAAAAGTTCGGGTTCGGTCCAAACTTGACCCCGAACCCCATTGAACTCAATGGGGACCCAAACTTTTGGGCACAAAAATGGCTGTAAAAAAGTCCTGGAAAGTGCTAGAGGGCTGCAAAAGGAAGAAAAGTGGGGGTAAGAGTAGGACAAGTGCCCTACAAAGAAATTGGGATAGGGAAATAACAATAATCTGTCCCTTACAGCACCAGCAGCATCCTCTCCCTACACTACCCTGAGAGCATGTGACATGCAGCACTACGTGACTCCAGCCTCATACAGAGGCTGGGTCACATGATGCACTGGCCAATCACAGCCATGCCATTAGTAAGCATGGCTGTGATGGCTTCTAAGGGCAAACCAGTGAAACGCTTGTTGATTGGCTGCCCTGCAGCTATTCAACAAGCGGGAAAAAATACCAGAACCCAGAACCCGAACCCAAACTTTTTTTCAAAAGTTCGGGTTCGGGTCCCGAACACCGCAAAGTTCGGTACGAACCCGAACTTTACAGTTCGGGTTCGCTCAACTCTAGTTAGGGGTATCAGAGTAAAGGGGGCTGAAAACCGTCCTTTTTTTAACCACTTCAGCCCCGGAAGGATTTCACACTTTAGGACCAGAGCACTTTTTGTGATTCGGCACTGCGTCACTTTAACTGACAATTGCGCGGTCGTGCGACGTTGCACCCAAACAAAATTTGCGTCCTTTTTTTCCCACAAATAGAGCTTTCTTTTGGTGGTATTTGATCACCTCTGCGTCATTTTTGATCGCCGCTATAAACAAAAGAAGAGCGACAATTTTGCAAAAAATCCCAAATTTCTTACTTTTTGCTAAAATACAAATCCCCAAAAAAATAAAATATAAAAAAACATTTTTTTTCATCGGTTTTGGCCGATTTATAGTCTTCCTCATGTTTTTGGTAAAAAAAACCACAATCGGCGTTTATTGATTGGTTTGCGCAAAAGTTGCCTCGTTTACGAATGATGAGAATTAATTTCTGGGGCTTTTAATTTTTTTTATTTTTACTAGTAATGGCGGCGATCTGCGATTTTTAGCGTTACTGCGATATTGCAGCAGACATGTCGGACACTTTTGACACTTTTTTGGGACCATTGGCATTTATACAGCGATCAGTGCTATAAAAATGCACTGATTACTGTGTAAATGCCATTGGCAGTGAAGGGGTTAACCTGGAGGGGGTGCTCTAAGGGTTAACTGTGTTCCCTGGGCGTGTTCTAACTGTATGGGGGGCTGCCCTGGCTGGGGAAAAGGGATGATCACAGCTTCCATATAGAGGAAGGCTGTGATCATCGCCCTTCCCCCTCTATGAGAACGGAGGTCCGTGTTTACATACACGGACCTCCGTTCTCTCGCTGTTGGGGAGCCATCGTGGGTAGCTGGCAGAGATCGAGCCCGCCCTACCCACTCCCTGGCCCCCCCGAACACAGTGAGCGCGCGAGCGCGCCTCCGGCGGCGCGCGCTCACAATATTAGTTATCGCGGTAACGAGCCACCTTGCCGCCGTCACGCTGCGGCGGGCGGTCGGCAAGTGGTTAAAAAAAAATTGATCACTTTTATTTAATGTAAACATTCCTTGTAATAGAAAAATGCATGCCAGGACCACTTAAATATGAGATCTGGGGTCAAAAAGACATCAAATCTCATATTTACACTTAAAAGCAATAAAAAAAAAAAAGACACTTGAAAAAAAAAGTCCCCTTGAAGAGCATTGGGCGGAAGTGACGTTTCTGCCAGTCAATGCTATGGAGCCGAGTGGGCGGCATCTTCCGCTCACTTGGCATCCAGTGTATCGTCTCCGTCGCTATCGGTGGGTCCGTTAAGTGGCGGAGACGACAGAAAAGTGGCAGAGGTGGGGGGGGGCACCTCTCCCGCCCCCGATAAAAGTGATCTTGCTGCGAATCCGCCGCAGAGACGACTTTTATTTGAAGGCGGGCCGCCCACTGATAAACAATACTTGATCGGCAGTCCGGAATTGGTTAACATACATCAGAAAGTCCCACCTCCAATTCCCATCTCTTTTTCCAGAACCTTCTGAAAAAAAAAGGCAGGGGGTAACCAAGGGGTGTTGCTTCTAGGGATGAGCCGAACACCCGCACCAGAACATGCGAACAGACAAAAAGTTTAGGGCGAACATCCGAACACCATTAAAGTCTATGGGACCCGAACATGAAAAATCAAAAGTGCTCATTTTAAAGGCTTATATGCAACGTTATTGCCCTAAAAAGTGTATGGGGACCCGGGTCCTGCCCTAGGGGACCTGTCAATGCAAAAAACTGTTTTTAAATCGATCGTTTTTTCAGGAGCAGTGATTTTAATAATGCTTAAAGTGAAAAAAAAAGAAAAATTCCTTTAAATATTGTGCCTGGGGGGTCCCCTTAGTCTGTGGGTAAAAGGGCGCATCTCTGTTACGGGTAGAACATTCCAGAGCAAAATGACATTTCCATACGAAAAATTGTCATTTAGAATCGCGGCTGTAATGTATTGCCGGTTCCCGGCAATATACAAAAAATCGCTGAAAAAAAGTGCGTGGGGTCCCCCCCGCAGTCCAAACCAGGCTCTTTGGGTATTAAGGGGAACCCCGCACCAAAAAAAAAAAAAAAAATTAACGTGGAGTTCCCCCTAATATCCAAACCAGACCCTTATCCGAGCATGCAGCCCTGGTCGGTTAGGATGGGGGGCAAGCGAGCGCCCCCCCCCTCCTCCTGAACCGTACCAGGCTACATGCCCTCAACATGGGGAGTATGGGTGCTTTGGGGGAGGCCCCCCACCCCAAAGCACCTTGTCCCCATGTTGATGGGGCCCTCCTTCTTTCTTCTTTCTCGATAAAATGTTTTATTTCCTGAACAGTTTTCGACGGAGAACAAAAAAAAAAAAATGTGATGTGAGGAAAGACCCACTTACCCATCCCCATGTTACATGGGGTATGGATAAGCGTACCCTACCGCCCTAGACCCCCGGGGGAATAATTTCCCCCGAAGGTCTAAGGGTATTCGGGGGGGTGGGCGTCTGGGGGTGTTCGTGGTCGGTCCGAACACCCCTTCACCGAGAACAGGGGTAGTTGTACCCCTGTTCCACGAAACCCCACCCCCCGGAGGGGGTTTCGTGGGTATGAGGGGTACAACTCCCGTACATCGGACCATGCCAAGTCCTCCTCCCCCCCC
>BLSH010333488.1:162278-182535 GCA_018402905.1 Glandirana rugosa | reverse complement strand
CTAAACCCTATTGAACATCTGTGGGGCCTCCTCAAATGGAAGGTGGAGGAGCACAAGGTCTCTAACATCCACCAGCTCTGTGATGTCTCCGTGGAGGAGGGGAAGAGGACTCCAGTGCCAACCTGTGAAGCTCTGGTGACCTCCATGCCCAAAAGGGTTAAGGAAGTGCTGGAAAATAATGGTGGCCACAAAAAATATTGACACTTTGGGCCCAATTTGGACATTTTCACTTAGGGGTGTACTCACTTTTGTTGCCAGTGGTTTAGACATTAATGGCTGTGTGTTGAGTTATTTTGAGGGGACAGCAAATTTACACTGTTATACAAGCTGTACACTCACTACTTTACATTGTAGCCAAGTGTCATTTCTTCAGTGTTGTCACATGAAAACATAGTTACATAGTTACATAGTTAGTCAGGTTGAAAAAAGACACAAGTCCATCCAGTTCAAAGATAGAATAAATGTGAGGGGTGTACTTACTTTTGTCAGATACTAAATGTAATGCAGCTGGCAAGTGGTTAAGCTGGAATCTGAGATGGACAGATTGCTGAGTGGTCTTCAAATAGTTGGGTCGGGCATTTAAACAATACTGTTTGCTTTCAGATCATCTTCAGTCTAGGCAAAGTCAATGGGCTAAAGCTCAAGAATTGAGTTTTCTTGTAAAAATGATACTTTTGCTACTTTTTGTAACTTGTCGGCATTGTATTCATACGTTGTACAACATTTTAACAAAAAAACAAAACAAGAAGAGCCCCGGCCCTCTCCCAGAACACCATAAAACAAAGCAGAAGACATAAATCTGGTCCAAGGTCCCCTGTGTGACCCCAAGCGATGGACACTTCCTCAACTCCTCTCCAGTTCACCTCCACCTTGTCCTGACGCACGTAGGGAGACGGATGGCTCCATGGACGAGTCTGATTAATTAAACTCACTAATATTGTGCGGGAGAAAAAAGAGCAACCGGTGAAAATGATAATTCTTCTCACGGTGCGCCCTTACCACCGAGAGGGGTCAGGATGAATGTCGCCTCCTGCTTCATTCTAAGTGCTCCTGATGGAAGAGGCATCAACACAAACACATTCATTGAAGCCATTACAGACAAACGAGACGGCCGCCAGCTTGACACGCTCATATATTTCCCATCACCTTGTAATGAACTGATGGCAGAAAATGAAGGACAGTGACGTTGGCCACGCTTAGCATTCGCCGGGATGGCGGTTAGGTGGTTATTACTCGATGAGCATATAGAGGCACAGGGATGGATTACAATTAACCCAGAGAAGGCTGCATTGCTTTGCTTTGTGTTTGGGGTCGAGTCCAGCAAACCTGAGACTGATATCAAATGTTGTTTAGATGCAAATTAGCATGGCGCCAAGTCCAGGCTGAAAGGCAGATTAACCGCTTGCCGACTGCCCGGGGCCGGCCCTACCGTGGGTCCCAGTGGGTCCATTGGACCCAGGCAGCACTTTGAGAGGGGCAGCAAATTGAACCACGGCCGCCTCTCCTTCTCTTCTATTTACCCAGCAAGTTGACGACCAAGATTTTTTTCCCAGCAGTTTTTTGTGTCCTGATTGTTGGGGGAACCCGGTCAGGGCTATCAGTCTATCTGACCCAAGACTGCCCCCCCTCGGCCGCTCTGCCTGCCCCTATATTACCCTAGCCCGCTCCTATACTACCCTAGCCTGCCCATATACTATCCTAGCCTGCCCCTGTACTACCCTAGCCTGCCCCTGTACTACCCTAGCCCTCCCCTATACTACCCTAGCCTGTCTATATACTACCCTAGCCTGCACATATACTACCCTAGCCTGCCCATATACTACCCTAGCTTGCCCAAATACTGCCCTAGCCTGTCTATATACTACCCTAGCCTGTCTATATGCTACCCTAGTCTGTCCCTATACTACCCTAGCCTGTCTATATACTACCCTAGCCTGCCCATATACTACCCTAGCCTGCCCCTGTACTACCCTAGCCCTCCCCTATACTACCCAAGCCTGTCTATATACTACCCTAGCCTGTCTATATACTACACTAGCCTGTCTATATACTGCCCTAGCCTGTCTATATACTACACTAGCTTGTCTTTATACCCTAGCCTGTCCATATACTACCCTAGCTTGTCTATATACTACACTAGCCTGTCTATATACCGTAGCCTGTCCATATGCTAACCTAGCCTGTCCATATACTACCCTAGCCTGTCTATATACTACCCTAGCCTGCCCATGTACTACCCTAGCCTGCCCATATACTACCCTAGCCTGCCCCTGTACTACCCTAGCCCTTCCCTATACTACCCTAGCCTGTCTATATACTTCACAAGCCTGTCTATATACTACCCTAGCCTGTCTATATACTACACAAGCCTGTCTATATACTACCCTAGCCTGTCTGTATACTACACTAGCCTGTCTATATACACAATGGGCCCAATTTGGACATTTTCACTTAGGGGTGTACTCACTTTTGTTGCCAGCAGTTTAGACATTAATGGCTGTGTGTTGAGTTATTTTGAGGGGACAGTAAATTTACACTGTTATACAAGCTGTGCACTCACTACTTTACATTGTAGCAAAGTGTCATTTCTTCAGTGTTGTCCCATGAAAAGATAGAAGAAATGTGAGGGGTGTACTTACTTTTGTCAGATACTGTATGTGTCCTCTCCAGACACAGCAGAGATCCTAGGGAGTAAAATGGCATTTGTTACAACTTTTTATATCATGAGGTATTTGCGCAGCGATTTTTCAAGCGCTTTTAAAAAAAAAAGTTTAATGAATTAAAAAATAAAGCAAAACAGTAAAGTTTGCTCAATTTTTTTTCATAATGTGAAAGATGATGTTACGCCGAGTAAATAGATACCCAACTTGTCACGTTTTCAAAATTGCGCACACTCGTGGAATGGCGCCGAACTTTGGTACTTAAAAATCTCCATAGGCGACGCTTTAGAAAGTTTAGAGTCAGGCTGCATTCACACCTGAGCTACATGTTTTCAGGCATATTTGAAGCGTCTTGTAGCGCGTTTTGTAGCGCGACATCGGGCGTTTGCAAACGCCCGATGTCGCGCTAATATGCGCGTTTGACACTTTTCCATTGATTCTATGCCAATAGAAAAGTGTTAGAAACCCCTGAATATGCCTGATTTGCGTGACAAAAATACCCCTGGGAGTAGTAATTGCTTGTAATAGGAATAAAAGTGCTAAAAAAAAATTTAAGAGAAAGTGTAAAAAAAAAAAAGAAAAGTAAAATAAGGAATAAAAAAAAAATGTAAAGCGCCCCCGTCCCCGCAAGCTTGCGCACAGGCGCAAACGCATTCGTAGGTCGCGCCCGCATATGTAAATGGCGTTCAAATCACACATGTGAGGTATCGCCGCGTGCGTTAGAGTGAGAGCAATAATTCTCGCCCAATACCTCCTCTGTAAAGCCTTGTACACGCGGTTAGATTGTCGTATGACCGCAATTTTTTCCCCTCCAGTGTTTTGTAGCTTCATGCTTCAGGCATATTTGAGCTACAAAACGCTCAGGTGTGAATGGAGCCTTAAGGCCCGTACGCACAATGCGAATTTCGGACAGGAATTTTTGTTCAACGGCCTGCCGTCCGGAATTCTTACCCTTAGCACGCTCCTTTCGACAGCGGATTTTGATTTTTCATCAGACTAAAAGCTGGATGTGCAGGCTAGAAATGTTTTTTTTTTACGGACAACAACGCAACGTCCGATTTTCGTTCCGTTAGTACGGTCTTCGTACGGAAAAAAAATTGTACGACGCATGCTCAGAAAGGAAAAAAAAGATGCAAATAATATTCAAAACATTACGTCACGTCTGACGTTGAGTTCAGGTCGAACGAAAAATTTTGGGATAGTCGGTGTGCTTTACAAAATCATGGACACGCGCTTTTGATAAATATCAGAAGTGCGGTCGTACGACAATCTAACCGCGTGTACAAGGCTCTACAGAGGAGGTCTTGGGCGAGAATTATTGCTCTCACTCTAACGCACGTGGCGATACCTCACGTGTGATTTGAACGCCATTTACATATGCGGGCGCGACTTACGAATGCGTTCGCTTCTGTGCGCGAGCTCGCGGGGACGGGGGCACTTTACATTTTTTTTTATTCCTTATTTTCCTTTTTTTTTATTTTTACACTTTCTCTTTAATTTTTTTTTTTTATCACTTTTATTCCTATTACAAGCAATGTAAACATCCCCTGTAATGGGAATAGTTGGTGACAGGTCCTCTTTATGGAGAGATGCAGGGTCTATAAGACTTTCCCTCCCCCACACATCTCTCCTCCAGGCTGGAAATGCCGAGATCAGAAAAAAAAAATGAACGATCCCGGCCTTTCCAGCTGAGTTCACCGGCATTGTTTACATCCCGTGACCCGGACGTGACGTCATAGCGCGAACCCGGGCCTCCGAAAGCCATGGAGATGACCAGGGACCATCTGTCCCTCGGAAATCTCTGGTACTTCCTTCAGGCGGCGGACGGTTCCTTCTCCCGTTCACCGATCGCTCAGGAGAGTCAGGAGAAGAACCAGAGGGCAACGGGAGGGGGGGGGGGGGATGTCCCTTCCCATTACCTGTAAGAACAATCAAGCGGCTGAACTGCCGCTATGATTGTTCTTACGGTGACGGGAATCGCCCGTTGAAAAAAAGGATATCTCAATGATGCTGGCAGCTGCTGGCATCATTGAGATATAACCACTGAAAGCCGATGATGTCAACTGATGGCGACCCGGGGCGAAGTGGTTAAAAGCCACACTTCCAAGATAACACTCACCATTAAAAATGCCTTAAGTGAAGCGGTGTTACCAGAGAAATCACCGGTCCATAGGGTCTGCAGCTCCGTCGTTACTCTGACCGCTTCTTACTTCCCTTAAGTCTCGTACACAAGTGCAGATTTTTGGCCAACTGAACGTCCAACTTTTGTCCAAATTGGCTGTTGGCGCTTGTGTCCAGCATACTGACAGTAGTCAAGTAATTGGCCAACGAAGCCCAACGTAGTGACGTGTTACGAGCGTATAATGAGGAACTTCAGGTGAATGTGATTTGTGAATTAGGAATGCAGGTTAACACTTCCTGGATTCCGAGCATGCGTGTTGGCACTTCCAACTTTTTGCTGGCCAACTTCTGTAGACACGAGCCAACAATCGGCCAACGCCTTGTTGGTCAACACAAGTTTTCTAGTCTTCTCAGCCAACTTCTGTTGGACGATAATTGGAAATCGGCTGTTGGATCGTGTGTACAAATGCCTCGTATACACGGCGCGACTGTTGTACCACCACACGTTCAACAATCGGCTGTTGACGGTTTTGTGTAGTGTACTGACATCAGTCAAGTAATCGGCCAATAAAGCCGAACGTAGTGACGTGTTCCGAGAGTATAATGAGGAAGTTCAGGTGAATGTGATTTGGGAATTAGGAACACAGGTTACACAACCGAACACTTCCTGGATTCCGAGCATGCGTGTTGGCACTTCCAACTTTTTGCTGGCCAACTTCTGTAGACACGAGCCAACAATCGGCCAATGCCTTGTTGGTCAACACAAGTTTTCTAGTCTTGTCAGCCAACTTCTGTTGGACGATAATTGGAAATCGGCTGTTGGATCGTGCGTACAAATGCCTCGTATACACGGCGCGACTGTTGTACCACTGCACGTTCAACAATCGGCTGTTGGCGGTTTTGTGTGCTGTACAGACATGAGTCAAGTAATCGGCCAACAAAGCCAAACGCAGTGACGTGTTACGAGCGTATAACGAGGAAGTTCAGGTGAATGTGATTTGTGAATTAGTAACACAGGTTACACCACCGAACACTTCCTGGATTCCGAGCATGCGTTTTTGCACTTTCAACTTTTTGTTGGCCAACTCCTGTAGACATGAGCCAACAATCGGCCAACGCCTTGTTGGTCAATGCAAGTTTTCTAGTCTTGTCAGCCAACTTCTGTTGGCCAACAATTGGAAATTGGCTGTCGGATCGTGCGACTAACAGTCAGATTATCGGCCAACAGGACGTTGGCCAATTGTTGTACCACGAGTACGGGTCTTTAGTGTATCCACCTCACGTCCATGGACTGCACCAGCCTCTCCTACCAGTTTCATCACCTCATGTGACTTCTACATTTGAGTGTTAAGTTGGAAGTGTGTTTTTTAAATAAGGTGCTGTTAAATGTTACTACACAATGTATGGCGTTATTGTATCCTTACATGTGAGTTGGAGACTGGTTGGCTTATGGCGAAGTCCTGTGAGGAGAGGACACATACATGTGACGTTTACTGCTATAATCTGGTGGAAGAGCGTTACCAGAGGATATCTGTTTACAAAAAGGCATTTACTATAAGTCTATAAGGTGAGGGCACATCTGGTGGAGGTCACTTGGATGGGGCATTCACACTGAAGCATTCGGATAAATCGAAAATTGGATGACACCTGTTTAAACTTTTTATTTGCATAAGAGCATTTTATCTATATAATACCACTGGCAACCTTTTATGTACCTGAGGACTATTATTGGACCTTACATATGCAGTAGAGCACTTGTTATATTTTTGCACACAGGAGTATAACCACTTGCTGACCTCCCGCCGTTGTCTGATGGCGGCTAAGTGACTGGATATCGCAAACAGCTGTGAGATTGTGGTCCGTGAGTGCTTGCGCGCTGCCCGAGGCGCGCTCGCACGCTCACTGTGTTCCGGGGCAGCAAGGGAGCGGGTAGGGCGGCCCGGCTACCCGCGATCGCTCCCCCACAGTGACAGAACGGAGGTCCGTGTATGTAAACACACGAATCTCCGTTCTGACAGGGGGAAGGAATGTAATCGCAGGCTCCCTGTGTATGGGACCCGCAATCGCTCTCCTCCCTCACTCACCCCAGCCCCCATACAGTTAGAACACACACAAGGAACACAGTTAACCCTTAGAGTGCCCCCTCCAGGTTAACCCCTACCCTGCCAGTGACATTTATACAGTAATCAGTGCATTCTCATAGCACTGATAGCTGTATAAATGATAATGGTCCCAAAAAAGTGTCAAAATGGTCCGACATGTCAGCCGCAATGTTGCAGACCCGCTAAAAATCGCGGATCGCGGCCATTACTAGTAAGAAATAAAAGATAAATAAAAACCTCATAAATGAAATCTCATTGTTCGTAAACACGGCAACTTTTGCACAAACCAATTAATATGCGCGGATTGCGTTTTTTTTTTTTACCAAAAATATGAAGAAGAATATAAATCGGCCAATGAAAAAATAGTTTTTTTATATTTTTTTTTTGGATTTGTATTCTAGCAAAAAGTAAGAAATATTGTCTTTTTTTTTGCAAAATTGTCCCTCTTTTTATGTTTATAGCGGCGATCAGAAATGACTCAGAGGGGATCGAAAACCTCCAAAAGAAAGCTCTATTTTTGGGAAAAAAAGGACGCAAATTTGGGTACAATGTCACACGACCGCGCAATTGTCAGTTAAAGCGACGCAGTGCCGAATCGCAAAAAATGCTCTGGTCCTAACGTGGGAAATCCTTCCGGGGCTGAAGTGGAAAATATAGCGGCACTTATTTGTATTATATTATATTTTGCATGATTTGAGCATTTGTTGATTAAGTGAAAACAAGAACAGATATTTATGGTATAGTTATATAAGTATTGGCAACTTTTATTAGCGCTGCACTCAGTTTTATATATATATATATATATACAGGGTGGGCCATTTATATGGATACACCTTAATAAAATGGGAATGGTTGGTGATATTAACTTCCTGTTTGTGGCACATTAGTATATGTGAGGGGGGAAACTTTTCAAGATGGGTGGTGACCATGGCGGCCATTTTGAAGTCGGACATTTTGAATCCAACTTTTGTTTTTTCAATAGGAAGAGGGTCATGTGACACACCAAACTTATTGGGAATTTCACAAGAAAAACAATGGCGTGCTTGGTTTTAACGTAACTTTATTCTTTCATGAGTTATTTACAAGTTTCTGAGCACTTATAAAATGTGTTCAACGTGCTGCCCATTGTGTTGGATTGTCAATGCAACCCTCTTCTCCCACTCTTCACACACTGATAACAACACCGCAGGAGAAATGCTAGCACAGGCTTCCAGTATCCGTAGTTTTAGGTGCTTCACATCTCGTATCTTCACAGCATAGACAATTGCCTTCAGATGACCCCAAAGATAAAAGTCTAAGGGGGTCAGATCGGGAGACCTTGGGGGCCATTCAACTGGCCCACGACAACCAATCCACTTTCCAGGAAACTGTTCATCTAGGAATGCTCGGACCTGACACCCATAATGTGGTGGTGCACCATCTTGCTGGAACTATGATGTCGGTGATAGGGAATTGCTGGCCATCAAGTCGGCTTTGGAGGAATGGCGGTACCTCCTGGAAGGAGCAGCTCACCCGGTATTGGTTTTTACTGACCATAAAAACCATAAAAAAACCGTATGCTGTGAAGATACGAGATGTGCAGCACCTGAAACTACAGATACTGGAAGCCTGTGCTAGCATTTCTCCTGCAGTGTTGCTATCAGTGTGTGAAGAGTGGGAGAAGAGGGTTGCATTGACAATCCAACACAATGGGCAGCACATTGAACACATTTTATAAGTGGTCAGAAACTTGTAAATAACTCATGAAAGAATAAAGTGACGTTAAAACCAAGCACACTATTGTTTTTCTTGTGAAATTCCCAATAAGTTTGATGTGTCACATGACCCTCTTCCTATTGAAAAAACAAAAGTTGGATTCAAAATGGCTGACTTCAAAATGGCCGCCATGGTCACCACCCATCTTGAAAAGTTTCCCCCTCACATATACTAATGTGCCACAAACAGGAAGTTAATATCATCAACCATTCCCATTTTATTAAGGTGTATCCATATAAATGGCCCACCCTGTAGTATAAGTGTAATTACATTTTAAACCCAATCTGGGTTGTGAGGCGTGTTGGCAGCTTTCTATGCTATGGTAGCAGCTCACATTATTTTTTCTTTCAATAATTTTTATTGAGGTTTTTTCAGCTCTTTTGTCCAAATCGGCTGTTGGCGACTTGGTCTAGAGTACTGACATTAGTCAAGTAATCGGCCAACAAAGCTGAACGTAGTGACGTGTTACGAGCGTAAAACAAGGAAGTTCAGGTGAATGTGATTTGTGTATTAGGAACACAGGTTACACAACCGAACACTTCCTGGATTCCCAGCATGCGTGTTTGCACCGCCAATTTTATATTGGGCCAACTTCTGTACACACGAGCCAACAATCGGCCAACGCCTTGTTGGCCAACCAAAGTTTTCTAGTCTTGTCGGCCAACTTCTGTTGGACGATAATTGGAAATCGGCTGTTGGATCATGCGTACAAATGCCTCGTACACACTGTTGTACGACCGCGCGTTCAACAAACGGCTGTTGGCGGTTGTGTGTAGCGTACTGATGAGTCAAGTAATCGGCCAACAAAGCCAAACGTAGTGGCGTTTTACGAACGTATAAAGAGGAAGTTCAGGTGAATGTGATTTGTGAATTAGGAACGCAGGTTTCCACGACCAAACACTTCCTTGATTTAGAACATGCGTGTTTAGCACTTCCAACTTTTGTTGGCCAACTTCTGTACACACGAGCCAACAATCGGCCAATGCCTTGTTGGCCAACAAAAGTTTTCTAGTCTTCTCTTCAACTGTTGAACGTCGGCTGTTGTAATCACGCGTACTAATGGTTGGATTATCGTACAACAGGCTGTTGTACGACCATTGTTGTACGACCGTCGGCCTTTAAGGTTCGTACACACAGTACAACAATTGGCCAACAACGGTCGTCCAACAGCCTGTTGGCTGATAATCCGAACTTTAGTACGCCTGATCCAATTGTTGGCCAACAGAAGTTGGCTGACAAGACTAGAAAACTTTTGTTGGCCAACAAGGTGTTGGCCGATTGTTGGCTCGTGTGTACAGAAGTTGGCCCAACAAAAAGTTGGAAGTGCTAAACACACACGCTCGGAATCCAGGCAGTGCTCGGTCGTGTAACCTGCGTTCCTAATTCACAAATCACATTCACCTGAACCTCCTTGTTATACGCTCTTAACACGTCACTACGTTCAGCTTTGTTGGCCGATTACTTGACCCATGTCAGTACGCTAGACTCAACCGCCGATTGTTGAACGTGCAGTCGTACAACAGTTGCACCATGTGCATAACGGTCGGATAATCGGCCAACAGGCTGTTGGACGACCATTGTTGGCCAATAATCCGACCGCTAGTATGCACAATTCAACAGCCGATTTCCAATTGTTGGCCAACAGAAGTTGGCTGACAAGACTTGAAAAACTTTTGTTGGCCAACAAGGCTTGGCCGATTGTTGGCTTGTGTGTACAGAAGTGTTCGGTCGTGTAGACCTGCGTTCATAATTCACAAATCACATTCACCTGAACTTCCTCATTATGCGTTCGTAACACGTCACTACGTTAGGCTTTGTTGGCCGATTACTTGACTAGCGTCAGTACGCTAGACACAACCTTCCAACAGCCAATTTGGACAAAAGTTGGAAGTTTGGTTGGCCAACAATCTGCGCGTGTGTACGAGGCTTTAGTGTCCTGATTATATCAATATCACGGTCCCGTTATAAGTCGCTGATCGCCGCCATTGCTAGGAAAAAAATTAAAAAATAAAAATTCCATAAAAATATCCCATAGTTTGTAGACGCTATAAATTTTGTGCAAACCCAGGGGTATAACTACAGGGGGTGCAGGGGTTGCAATTGCAACCCGGCCCCATGCTCCAGGGGGCCTGGGTGCCTCCCTTGTACGCCTGAATAGGAGGGATGGCGGGGGCGGCATATAGAGGAACCAATCTCCTCCATTTTCCTCCTAATGCCGGAGATTGGTTCCTCTATATGCTGCCCCCCCGCCCCTCCTGTCCAGTTTACTTGTCTTCTGCTGTTCCCAGGGTCCCTGTGCCCCCCCACAGAGCTGCTGTCTTCCCCCCTCCTGTAGAAGATGAGTCATGATGGAGAGATGGGAACGGGTCGGTAAATTTGTCATTTACCCCCTCCTTCCTTTTCTGAATGGACAGAGTCAGTGATTGGTACCGATTGGTTCATTCATAACTGAAGCATAGTAAACTGTTTTTACTATACTTCCATTTCTGAATGAATGGGAGGCTCGGTGCACAGCTATTCCTGTCCATTCATTCTGTACAGCTGAGGCTACAAAGATGGAGATTGAGAGCCGAGGTTTGTTTAGACCCCCTGATATCTCATCAAAGCCCCCCAACAGAGCTCCTAAAATAAATTGTAAAAATAAAATTGTAAAAGTAATAAAAATGAAATGGTAAAAAAATAATAAAATTAAAATAAAAAATAAAAACTACTGACAGCAGTGAGGGAACCTTTAGGATTGCAAAAGTTGCAATTGTGACCGGGCCCTGGCATTTCACCACCACGGGGAGGCCCAAAGATGGCAGAAAGGGGGCCCCGCTGCAGAACCTGTGAAAGGGCCCCACTGCCGTACCGTAATAAAGAGACCCGCGATAGGAGAAAAGGGCCCCAGGATCAGTGGGAAGAGGGAAGGGCTCTGGCCAGGGGTCAGGGGGGCCCTTCATAATTTCTTGCACCGTGGCCCTGAAGGTTCTCGTTACGCCTCTGCACACTCCAATGATCGCTTATTGGGATTTTTTTTATACCAAAAACATGCAGCAGAATACATATCGGCCTGAACTGATGAAGAAATTTGATTTTTTAATTTTTTTTATTGGAGGTTTTATTGCAGAAAGTAAAAAATATTATCTTTTTTTCAAAATTATCGTTTTTTATTTGTTTATAGCGCAAAAAAATAAAAACCACAGAGGGGATCAAATACCACCAAAGGAAAGCTCTATTTGTGGGAAAAAAGGACAACATTTTATTTGGGTACAACGTTGCACGACCGTGCAATTGTCAGTTAAAGTAACGCAGTGCCGTATCGCAGAATATTGCCTGGTCATGAAGAGGGGAGGGGGGGTAAATCTTCCGGGGCTGAGGTGGTTAATGGCATGCAGGTCCAGTCTGAATCTCACACACATGAAACAGTGAGGCTCCATTCACCCCAATACGTTCTTTTCATGCTTTCTGCAGAAACACGGGACATTTTTTTTAACATGGGTTCCTATGGAACACCTTCACATCAATGCATTTTTGTGCCTTTGCGTTTTTGGAAAGGGTCAGGGACTTTTTTTTTTTAACGCAAAACGCTACTTTTTTTTTGTTTGCAATTTTGGTTCAATAGACTTCAATGGAATAGCTGCAGAAAAGCATGTAGTGAGTTTTTACTGCAAATTATTATTTTTTTTAATCTGCCCAACAAAAAATTTGCTTAAAAAAAACCCCAAAAAAACACAAAACAACTCAAAACGGTAAAATCGCAGTAAAAAAAAAAACGCAAAAAACACAGCAAAAAGCACTGAAGAACACTCCAAAGCCACATGCATAGTGTGAATGGAGAGGAAATGCCATCAAGGTGGTTAAAAAAAAAATCAGAAACTATGCAGAAAGGGAAAGTAATAATAATAATGAACTTTATTTTATATAGCAGCTTAACCACTTGAGCTACAGAAGATTTACCCCCCTTCATGACCAGGCCATTTTTTGCGATACAGCACTGCGTTACTTTAACTGGCAATTGCGCGGTCGTGCGATGCTGCACCCAAATAACATTTTTGTCCCCTTTTTCCCCACAAATAGAGCTTTATTTTTGTGGTATTTGATCACCTCTGCGGTTTTTAATTTTTGTGCTATAAAAAAAAATATACGGACAATTTAAAAAAATATATATATTTTTTTTTTACTTTCTCTTATAAAACACATCCATTAACCACTTTCAGTTTTTTTTGCTATAAAATTACTTAGAACCCCCAAACATTATATATTTTTTTTTCTAACACCCTAGACCAGGGATATGCAATTAGCGGACCTCCAGCTGTTGCAGAACTACAAGTCCCATGAGGCATAGCAACACTCTTACAGCCACAAGCATGACACCCAGAGGCCAAGGCATGATGGGACTTGTAGTTTTGCAAGAGCTGGAGGTCCTCTAATTGCTTATCCCTGCCCTAGAGAATAAAATGGCGGTCTTAGAAGCGTGATTTTTTTTTTTAAAAATTCAGTTTTTTGAGTTAAAAAATAAGACAACAGTAAAGTTAGGCCAATTTTTTTCCATATTGTGAAAGATAATGTTACGCCGAGTAAAATGATACCCAACATGTCATGCTTCAAAATTGCGTCCGTTCGCGGAATGGCGACAAACTTTGCAACATAAAAATCTCCATTGGCGACGTTTAAAAAATTCTACAGGTTAGCAGTTTAGGGTTACAGAGGAGGTCTGGTACTAGAATTATTGCTCTCGCTCTAATGATCGCGGCGATACCTCACATGTGTGGTTTGCACACCGTTTTCATATGTGGGCGGGACTTACATATGCGTTCGCTTCTGCGCGCGAGCTCGCAAAGGACGGTGCGCTTTAATTTTTTTTTTTTTTAATTATTTATTTTACTTTTTAATTTTTATTTTTATTCCGTAATTTTTTTTAAATAAAATTTTGATCACTTTTATTCCTATTACAAGAAATGTAAACATTCCTTGTAATAGAAAAAAGCATGACAGGACCTCTTAAATATGAGATCTGAGGGTCAAAAAGGCCTCCCCTCCTCCCACATCTCAGATTTACACTTAAATGCAAAAAAAATAAATACATTTTTGAAAAAAATGACATCTCAAAAAAAAAATGTCCCCTTTAAGAGCATTGGGCGGAAGTGACTTGTGACGTCGCTTCCGCCCTGCCATGTTATGGAGCCAAGTGAGCGGCTTCAGCTGCTCAGTCGGCTCACGGACACTGGGGGGGACGGATCGGACCATCTCCGCCGCTGCCGGTGGGTCCGGTAAGTGGCGGAGATGACCGGAAAACACCTCTCCCGCCGCTGATAAAAGTGATCTCGCAGCGAATCCGCCGCTAAGACCACTTTTATCAGACGCAGAATCGCCTGCTGGGGTTATGGTAGCTATCTGCTATCATAACAAAGGTATTCCACTTCAAACTGCCGCTGTATTATGATGGCGGGCGGTCTGGAAGTGGTTAAAAAATGTAAAAAATCTCATTTATTCGTAAATTTAGCTCAGTATGTATTTTGCTACATGTTTTGGTTTTTATGTATATTGATTGGTTTTGCGCAAAAGTTATCGTGTCTACAAATTATGAGATATTTAAAAAATGTTTTCACTAGTAATTTTTCTCTAGCGGCGATCAGCGACTTATAGCCTTGCTTTGTGCAGTGGTCCAAATCATTTGGTGGAGGGGGGATTATGGTGGGGGGTTGTTTTTCAGGGGTTGGGCTTGGCCCCTCAGGGGTTGGGCTTGGCCCCTGAGTTCCAGTGAAGGGAACTCTTAAGGCGTCAGCACACCAAGACATTTTGGACAATTTCATGCTCCCAACTTTGTGGGAAGAGTTTGGGGATGGCCCCCTTCCTGTTCCAACATGACTGCGCACACTGCACAAAGCAAGGTCCATAAAGACATGGATGAGCAAGTTTGGGGTGAAGGAACTTGGCTGGCCTGCACAGAGTCCTGATCTCAACCCAATGAATTTCAGCGGAGACTACAAGCCAAGGCCTTCTCATCCAACATCAGTGCCTGACCTCACAAATGCTCTTCTGGAAGAATGGTCAAACATTCCCATAGACACTCCTAAACCTTGAGGACGGCCTTCCCAGAAGACTTGAAGCTGTTATAGCTGCAAAGGGTGGGCCAACTCAATATTGAACCCTACGGACTAAGACTGGGATGCCATTAAAGTTCCCACAAAGTTGGGAGCATGAAATTGTCCAAAATGTCTTGGTATGCTGAAACCTTAAGAGTTCCCTTCAATGGAACTAAGGGGCCAAGCCCAACCCCTGAAAAACAGCTCCCACCCACCATAATCCCCCCTCCACTGACCAATGATGTGGACCAGTGCACAAAGCAAGGCCCATAAAGACATGGATGAGCGAGTTTAGGTTGGAGGAACTTCACTGGCCTGCACAGTTCCCACAAAGTTGGGAGCATGAAATTGTCCAAAATGTCTTGGTATGCTGATGCCTTAAGAGTTCCCTTCACTGGACCTAAGGGGCCAAGCCCAACCCCTTAAAAACAACCCCACACCATAATCCCCCCTCCACCAAATGATTAGGACCAGTGCACAAAGCAAGGTCCATAAAGGCATGGATGAGCGAGTTTGGGGTGGAGGAACTTGACTGGCCTACACAGAGTCCTGACCTCAACCTTATAGAACACATTTGGGATAAATCAGTGTGGAAACTGTGAGCCAGGCCTTCTCGTCCAACATCAGTGCCTGACCTCCAGGGACGGATTAACGTAGGGGCTATTGGAGCTGCAGCTCCAGGCACCTACCTTAATATAGGCCCAAGCCAAGAACTTCCCCCTGTCACCATGGCGCTGCCACTCTGCCCACCACTGCCCAGTCTCCACTGCTGTGAAAATGACTTGTTGCTAGAACCGACTAGCATCCTAGCAACCAATCAAGTGCAAGCACAGGCCCCGGGAGAGGAGGATATAACTTCCCCAGCACCAGGTCCATGATGCTCTTAATCCAACCCTGCTGACCTCACAAATGTGCTTCTGGAAGAATGGTCAAACATTCCCATAGACACTCCTAAACCTTGTGGACAGCCTTCCCAGAAGAGGTGAAGCTGTTATAGCTGCAATGGATGAGCCAACTCAATATTGAACCCTACAGACAAAGACTGGGATGCCATTAAAGTTCATGTCCGTGTAAAGGCAGGCGTCCCAATACTTTTGACAATAAAGTGTAGCTGTTGTTGCAGCACTCTGTTTATGAAATTGTATAAATGCCATATCTTTCAATTAAAAAGGGGAGCCAAGCTCACAAGTATTTATGTGTTGGAAACTAAAGTTTGAGAAGGTACCGTAAAGGCAAACGTACCAATACTTTTGAAAATATAATGTATATTGTATATATTAGCAATAGTATTTGCCTCAAACAATGGCAAACCAAGTGAAATGACATAAGAATATAAAACAGTGATTAAGAAATGTTATAAGGATATGTAGTCCACTTGGATGGCTATGGGTGTGGGTTCCATGGGAGTGGGAAACAGAAGGTCAGGTCAGGTGTCTATGTGGGCTCCAGGCCAGCAAAACATGAGATGTCATTCCATGGGAGGTGAACTCTCGCATTGATCCGGGATAGCGCATTGTATAATGCAAATGCTCCACCGTTCCCAATTCTAAAGTTAAAGATAGAGAGGATCTAAAGAAGAGATGAGGTGGAGAAAGTAAAAAAGGAAAGCGAAAAGAACAAGTGGGGGGTGAGAATAAATCATCCGATGGAAGGGTCTTTCCATCTGGCCTCAGCGATGATTGTTGCAGGCCTAACTCATAGGAAAAGTCAAGCAAGTCTTGAAATTTGGACAAATTATCACTGGGCGGTAAATTTGCATCATGGAGTTTAGTTCAGTAACCCACTCCTGAATGGTTGGTATTGTGAAGGATTTCCAGTGAATTAGGCAGGGCCGCCATCAGGGGGGTACAGGCAGTACTGTTGTAAGGGGCCCCAGTGTCTCAAGGTGCTCTTACAACAAAGACTTTAGCAGTCTTTAACATTGGAGTCTATGAGAGGGGGACACCAGGTTTGGGGACGCCGTTCTCCCGAAACATAGCCGATAAAAATACCAAACTCGGGTCACATAGAGAGGGCCCCATGGGCAACAACTGGTCCATGTTTGGGACCTCCAACTCCTATTCTTTGGCCGTCCCGGGTCTCCAAATTGACCAGTCATTGACCAGCAATTGTCGGGTGAATTTCGGACTTAACATTAGAGTCTACGAGAGGGGGCATCCGGTTTGGGGACACTGTTCTCCCGAACCATAGGCGATAAAAATACCAAACTCGGGTCACATAGAGAGGGCCCCCTGGGTAACTACTGGTCCACGTTTGGGACCTCCAACATCTATTCTTCGGCCGTCCCGGGTCTCCAAATTGACCCGTCATTGACCAGCAATTGTCGGGTGAATTTCGGACTTAACATTAGAGTCTATGAGAGGGGGCATCCGGTTTGGGGACACTGTTCTCCCGAACCATAGGCGATAAAAATACCAAACTTGGGTCACATAGAGAGGCCCCCCTGGGTAACTACTGGTCCACGTTTGGGACCTCCAACTCCTATGGTTCGGCCGTCCCAGGTCTCCAAATTGACCAGTCATTGACCAGCAATTGTAGGGTGAATTTCGGACTTAACATTAGAGTCTATGGGAGGGGGGCATTCAGTTTGGGGACACCGTTCTCCCGAACCATAGGTGATAAAAATACCAAACTTGGGTCACGTGGAGAGGACCTCCTGGACAAGAGCTCATCTAAGATTGTGACCTCCAGCACCTATGGTTCAGCCGTACTGGGTCCCCAAATTGACCGGTCATTGACAGGCAATGGTCAGGTGAATTTGGGACTTAGCATTGGAGTCTATGGGAGGGGGGCACCCGGTTTGGGGACACCGTTCTGCCGAACCATAGGCGATAAAAATACCAAGCTTGGGTCAGATGGAGAGGGCCCCCTGGACCATAACTGGTCCAAGTTTGGAACCTCCATCACCTATGGTTCAACATGTGTGCACCCCTGGCCAGTCGGCGGATGTGGTGGTGTTAGAAGATGGTTGCTAAGGGTTAATAGCATTTGGTTGTTGTTTCCTCTAATTCCTAGAGAAACAGCTCTATTTAAACTTCCTGCTTCCTGTAGCAAGTTGCTGTCTGATCTACAGCGTGTTAGTGAGTTCCTGTGACCTGTTTTCCCAGTCTTCCTGTATTTGTGACCCGGCTTGCCTGACCTCTGATTGAACTCTGCCTGCACCGACCCTTTGCCTGCCTACGACCACGTCTCTGCCTAACCCTCTGGTACCTCAGCCGCCCGCCTGTTTACGACCCTGCCTGCACCCGACGTTCCGCTTGCCTGTTCCTTTGTACCGCACTAGCCTGCCTAATTCCGACCCGGCCTGCATCACCACTCTTCTGTCTGCACGAGCTCCTGGAGGATCTTCACATCACCATCTGCATCCGCACCAGCCCTCGTGCCCCCCTGTGCTCTGGAATCTCCTGTTTCCTCTATCAGGGGTTCCCGAAACAGGGCCGTAAGAGAGGTTGCCCTCTGCACAATCAGACTCCACCAACAGGTACGTGACAGTATCAGACAGCCATGACCGAGTCTGAGCAGGGGCCCTCTCCGCTACATGTACTATGTCAGCATTTGGACGGTCTCTCTCAAGCCGTGCAGCACCTGCAAACAGACTACACCCAGCTACAGTCCCAGCTTCGGGAATATGCCTCGCTGGCCTCATCAGGGGCTGGCCTCCCGGCAACGGAACCCCCAGTGCCCTTACCAGAACGGTTCTCAGGGGACCGTAGGAAGTTCCGAGTGTTCCGCTGCGCCTGCGAACTTTATCTCAGCTTGCAGCCCCACACCTTCTCCCGGGAATCCACGAAGGTGGGGCTGGTGATTTCCTTACTTCGGGATGAGCCCCAATTATGGGCCCACCGGCTCTTGGAGCAAGGGGCACCTGAAGTGTCGGATCTAACCCAGTTCTTCCAAGCGATGGCGCGGCTATATGAAGATCCGCATCAGGCGGCTACTGCAGAAGCCGCACTCCACGCCCTCCGTCAAGGCTGCCGTCCGGCGGAGGAGTATGTATCCGAGTTCAGGTGTTGGAGCTCCGACACAGCCTGGAATGAAGCGGCTCTGCGCCACCAGTTCCTGCGGGGCTTGGCCGACCCCCTGAAGGATGAGATGGCCCGTGTGGGGGCGCCAGTCTCCCTGGAGAGGCTTATCGATCTGGCCATCCAGATCGATCGACGCCTTCGGGAACGCAGAGCAGAAAGGGCCAAGGTGAACCTGCGACCCTCCTGGATGCTACCTCCCACCGGGGGGTTGCCAAAGGGCACCCTGACCGGTTCCAGCATACCCACCTCTCCTTCTACGAGGCCGCCTGGACCCCAGCAGCGGGGCTTAGCGCGCCCGGCACTGACTTCTGAAGAGAGCCAGCGCCGAAGAAACCTCCGCCTTTGCCTCTACTGCGGAGAGCCGGGGCACTTCGTGCACTCTTGCCCAGCCAAATTGGGAAAATGCCAAGTTACCTCCCCGCAACCAGCACCCGTCGGGACAGCTCATCTGACCCTCTCTCTTTGTCTACAGTTTCCCGGAGGAGCCATTACCGTTCCCGCCATTGTAGACTCTGGGGCCTGCAGCTGTTTCCTGGATTTGACTTTTGCTGCACAACATGGGATACCCCTGCAACCCGAGACCCATAGGATGGCGGTGCACCTGGCTGATGGTACCACCATAAAATCTGGTCCGGTCTCACAGGAGACCATCCCCCTGACCACTACGGTGCTGGGCGGCCATCAGGAGATACTCACGCTTGATGCCATTGCCTCTCCCATCTTCCCTGTCATCCTAGGACTACCCTGGCTTCAGGCCCATAACCCCACCATTGACTGGTACACTGGGAGAGTTCAGTTCCAGTCCCCGTACTGCCACCAGCACTGCTTCCCCCAAGCCTCCGGGACAAACCCTGTTCTACTAACCCTGGATCTTGACCCTGAGCCTGAAATCCGTCAGCTCGTCCCCAGTGTCTACCACACTTTCTTGGACGTTTTCAGCAAGAAGGGGGCTGAGACCCTTCCGCCTCATAGACCATATGACTGCCCCATTGAGCTCCTCCCCGGCGCAGAGATTCCCTTCGGCAGAAAATATCCACTTTCCGAGCTGGAACTCAGCGCTCTGAAGACTTATATTGAAGAGAACCTCAACAAGGGCTTTATCTGTCCTTCTACTTCCCCGGCTGGGGCAGGCATCTTTTTCGTGGAGAAAAAGGACCATTCCCTGCGACCATGTATCGATTACCGGGAACTCAATAAGACCAGGAAAAAGAGGTGCTTTTTCTACGGACGGGGTCGGCCCCTTCATCTTCCTGTCTATTTCGGGAACAACTCCAAGAGAAGTTATATTCAGAAGTCTCGCGACTCAAGGTCGAGCCTTTCACCTATAAAAGACGGCTTCCCTTAGAGACGCGGCCCCTCCTCGAGTTACCCCGTCAGTATACCAGATACTCCGCCTTCCCAGAGTCGGGGGAAGAACGACTTTTGCAGGTTCTTTCACACCATCTGTGACCCCTGCTCGACTGCCTAAAGTCCGAGTCCCAGTTCTAGGTCCCAATCATCTTGTCCCAAACAGGGCCTCCGAACCC
>BLSH010333488.1:142701-161167 GCA_018402905.1 Glandirana rugosa | reverse complement strand
AAACTCTTGAACAATATCTACGCTGTTATTCGTCGTTCTCCCAGGACGACTGGGTTACGCTCCTACCGCTGGCGGAGTTCGCATATAACAACTCGGTTCACTCGGCCACCCAGCAGTCACCCTTCTTTGCTAACTTTGGCTACCATCCCGCCTTCTTGTCCAATGCCTGCCCGGAAAACTCGGTGCCCGCTGTGACTGACTTACTGAATTTCTTTTCCTCCAATAACAAACTCCTGCAGGAGACAATGGCACGAACACAGGCGGCCAATAAGGAGACCTATGACAAGAAGAGGCGGGGTGAACTAAACTTGGAGCCAGGTAATCTGGTATGGCTCTCCACCCTCAACTTGAGATTGGCATGCCCATCAAAGAAGCTTGGCCCTAAGTTCATAGGACCCTTTCCCATCAAACGAAGGGTCAATGAAGTGGCCTATGAACTGGAACTGCCTGAGTCATTCCGCATCCACCCAGTTTTTCATGTGTCCTTCTTGAAGCCTAAGGTCTCCGACCCTTTTTCTGATCGACAGACAGGTCCACCAGCACCAGTATTGGTTGATGGATCAGAAGAATTCGAGGTGGAGTCCATTCTGGATTGCAGGAGGAGAGGTGGCACCATCCAATACCTGGTTAAATGGAGGGGCTATGGGCCCGAAGAGAGCTCTTGGGAGCCTGAAGAGAATTTACATGCAGAGGCCCTGATCAGGACCTTCTGGAGAAGGAACCCGACCAAGAGAACCCGTTTGGGCATCCGGAGGCTGCCCCTTGGAGGGGGGCAATGTTAGAAGATGGTTGCTAAGGGTTAATAGCATTTGGTTGTTGTTTCCTCTAATTCCTAGAGGAACAGCTCTATTTAAACTTCCTGCTTCCTGTAGCAAGTTGCTGTCTGATCTACAGCGTGTTAGTGAGTTCCTGTGACCTGTTTTCCCAGTCTTCCTGTATTTGTGACCCGGCTTGCCTGACCTCTGATTGAACTCTGCCTGCACCGACCCTTTGCCTGCCTACGACCACGTCTCTGCTAACCCTCTGGTACCTCAGCCGCCCGCCTGTTTACGACCCTGCCTGCACCCGACGTTCCGCTTGCCTGTTCCTTTGTACCGCACTAGCCTGCCTAATTCCGACCCGGCCTGCATCACCACTCTTCTGTCTGCACGAGCTCCTGGAGGATCTTCACATCACCATCTGCATCCGCACCAGCCCTCGTGCCCCCCTGTGCTCTGGAATCTCCTGTTTCCTCTATCAGGGGTTCCCGAACCAGGGCCGTAAGAGAGGTTGCCCTCTGCACAATCAGACTCCACCAACAGGTACGTGACAGGTGGAATGGCCAGGGGGCGGGCCATGGGGAATATTGATGGTCAGACGGGGGGGGGGGGGGCAGGTCTAAAGCTGTGTAAGGGGCCCCACAATTTCTGATGGCTGCCCTGGAATTAGGGCATGACCTAAGCAGGAATTGGAACTCAATGCAATTCTCAGTTCTTTAAGGGAAGTCATAAGCACTTTTCAGCCAGTAGAGTTGTGTGGGACTTGTTGTACAGATCAATGTGAAGAGAAGAATCCTCAAAGAAGTCAGTATTCCATGTCCCATTTTTCCCCATCCAAGTTAAAAAAAGCATAAAAAGCAACCCTTAGATGGTTCTGTTTGAGCAACTGGAAAATAGAATATTCTATGCCCCTGGCTGTGTGAGCACTAATCTTGGGGAAAAGGATCTGTTACAAGCAGTGACTCTTTTGGGGGTGTGCTACATTTGGAAGGGAGTTCTGAATGAAGAAAGTAGCATAGGAAAGTTCTAAAGACGTGATTGACAAGTGGTAACCAGGGAGGGAGAACCACATCTAAGCAGTGGGTATGTCTCTGGAGTAACATCTTTTCCGTACCAGATGTGTAGGCGTATGTGTGCATTTTCAAACACAAGATGCATAACTGACGGATTTTTTTCACTTCCCTTCCCAAATAAAAACTCAGACTAATGGACATGGATAAAAAACTTGGCATCATGAGCCCTTCTATGTAACCACAATTAACAATTTTACACATGACAATTAAAGAACATTAAACCACACCTTATAAATAACATGAACACTATTGGCAAAGAGAGGGTTTTGGGGTGTCTGATAGCTCGAAGACCTGGCTAGAAACTACCCCTGTCCCCAACTACACCTCACTAGGTCATATTTTAAAACTGGACATATACTGGCTTCCTCCAAGGGACCGTGCAACTTGTAGACCAACGAACAACAAAGCAAAGCGCCAAACTACCGGATGGTTTTTGATTATGTAACACTCCCGTTTTTCCACAAACCCCAAAGACCCCAAACCCACCAAGCTGCTGTGACAATTCCACTGCTATCTGGCCCAACTTTCTCTTAAATTAAGTAAAGGTTGGTGAAACATATTCTCTTCCCATTGACCTTTTTTTTAATGACTGCCCAGTGGTATCAGAGCTTTTATACCTTGAGTTCTTCCCTACCATCTAACCATTGGTCACCATCACCAGTAAGGTAGACCTCTTATGACTGCTATATCCTCTTGAATTTTTAACCTGTTCCTGACTCTGTTCTTCCTCCTAGTCATGTGAATTTTCCATTACTGTTATTCCTCAGGATCTGGCTTGAAGTCCTCCGTTCAGCTGACATGATAGGAAACAAAGTCATCACACCCTTAATGTAGAATTCAGGACTTTTTGTCACAATGCACCCCATTAGTAAGAATGGGTCTTATAATAGATATTGTATTGTCTGTGAACCATGTCTCTATTGGAAAATGCAGAACCTTGTGACAACACATCCAACAAGAAAGAGCCCTTAAGAGGAGCTAAGTGACAGACTGCTGAGCAATTTACAGGTTAGAACCAGGATAAAGAATGGAAATAAGCAATTGGTCCTTTCCCAAAAGACCTTGAGGGGCCCCAAAGAAGGGTTGGTGGGACAACTTCTTTCCTCATTGGCCTTTCTGGAATGACCTTCCATTACCACAGCATCAATACCTGTAGTTGACTACCAATAAGGTAAGATCTCATAAGGCAACGCTTTCCTTTTTCAGTTCAAACTTGTTGCTGGAACTTTTCTGCCACCCAATCTTGTAGACCCTCCATCAATTTTATTCCTCCAGGTCTGACTTGAAGTCCTCCATTCAACTGACAGGATAGGAAACTGAGGTCATCACACCCTTATTGTAGGATTCAGAACTTTTTCACAATGCACCCCATTAGTCAGAATGAGCCTTATAATAAATATTTTATTGTCTTTGAACGATGTCGTAGGAAAATGCAGAAACGTGTGTGACAACCCATACAGCAAGAACAAGCCCTCAAGAGGAGATAAGTGACAGACTGCCAATTTACAGCTTAGAACCAGGATAAGGAATGCAAAGGAGCAGTCATTCTTTCCCTATAAACCTCAAAGGACAGTTGGTGAGACAATTTCTCTCCCCATTGACCTTTCAGGGATGACCTCTCAGAAGTACCGCAGCTCCTATACCTGGTGTGGCTCTCTACCATCTATCCATCAACCTCCAATAAGGTAAGACCTCATATGACCACCCTATTCTCTTACATTTTTAACCTGGCACTTTTCTTCCACCCAATCATGTAGACCTTCCATCAATTTTTCTCCTCCAGGTCTGGCGTGAAGTCCTTCATTCAACTGACACAATGGGAAAATGAGGTCATCAGACTCTCAAAATTCAGAATTTTTCACCATGCACCCTATTAGTCAGAATATGCCTTATAATGAATATTGTAATGCCTGTGAACTAAGTTTTCTTTGGAAAATTTCAGAAACGTGTGTGACAACACATCCAGCAAGCACAAGCTCTCAAGTGCCCCCAGGAGAAGAAAAGTGGCAGACTTCTTAGCAATTTATGGGTTAGAACCAGGATAAAGAATGGAAAGGAGCATTTGGCCCTTTCCTAAAAGACCTCGAGGGGCCCCAAAGGAGGGTGGTTGGAACAAATTCTTTCCCCACTGACCTTTCTGGAATAGCCTCTCAGAAGTACCACAGGACTATACCTGCAGTTATTCACTAATAAGCTAAGATCTCATATGACCACGCTATCCTCTTGCATATTTAAACCATTGCTGGCACTCTTCTTCCACCCAATCATGTAGACCCTCCATCAGTTTTATTCCTTAGGGTCTGGCTTGAAGTCCTTCATTGAACTGACTCAATGGGAAACCGAGATCATCACACCCTTAATGTAGAATTTAGGAACTTTTTCACAGGATGCCCCATTAGTCAGAATGAGACTTATGATGAATATTTTATTGTCTGTGAACTTCGGAAAATACAGAAACATGCATGACAACACATCCAACAAGAATGAGCCCTCAAGAGGAGATAAGTGACAGACTGCTAAGCAGTTTATGGGTAAGAACCAGGATAAAAAATGGAAAGGAACAATCATTATTTTCCAATAAACCTTGAAGGATCTGAAGGATGGTTGGTGAGACAACTTCTTTCCCCATTGACCCTTCTGGAATGACCTCCCAGCAGTACCACAGCTCCTATAACTGTAGTTCCTCCCTACCAGTGGTGGCTGGCGAAATTTTAGGATGGGGCGGGGGGTGCCAGGCCACGCCCTTCTTTGTGACCCCTCCCACTTTTCATAAGCCCCACCACTTATAAAGAGATGGTGCGAACCCTGCATAATGGACACAGCAGGTGCACAGACCCAGGAATTTGGCACAGCAGGGATGGTGGGAACCCCTCATAATGGGCACAGCAGGTGTACAGACCCAGGAACTCAGCACAGGGATGGTGGGAACCCCTCATAATGGGCACAGCAGGTGTACAGACCCAGGAACTCAGACCCTCAACAGCAATTACAGGGGTCCACATCTGCAAGGTTTGCATCAATCTCAGCAATATGCATTAAAAACCAGGCTGCACATGTGTCTGCTGGGGGACAGCTAGAGGCTGCTTATCTGCTGCAAGACCTGCTATCCACCTTCATAGGACCCCATGGGGGGAGAAACCTTCCAGAGACCCCCCAGCAGCCATCACAGGGGTCCACATCTGCAAGGTTTGCATCAATCTCAGCAATATGCATTAAAAAACATGCTGTACATGTGTAGCATGTGTCTGCTGGGGAACATAGGCTGCTTTAGGTGATGAGAGAGAGTACTTATCTGCTGCAAAAATCTGACATCCTTTTAACACAGAGTGTATGGCCACCGGTAGCCCTCCGTAAGGGCTCAGTCACACCAGTCCTGGACCCCCTATCAGAGCACCCCCCCCCACCCCGTCGCCATCATGGCAGAGGAGAGGTCTCACATGGACCCACTTGTCCTGTACTGCAGGGCTGTCCTGACTCACGTCACAAGTCTGCCTCGCTGGCACTGCTGTCCATCTGGCAGTGGTAACTGACACTCACTGCCGCTGGCTGGCTGAGTCGGCTCGGGTTGGCGGGCTGGGCCTGCCGCTGGCTGGCAGTGTGAACTGGAGTGTGGACTCGTCTTAGATGGTCTGCGGGACTGAGACCCGGCGTAGTGCTGCAACTGCACGTCCGCGACAGTCCCGCCCCCGCCTACAGCATCCAATGCCAGTCAGTCACTGGCTCAGGCAGCCAATCAGACTATGTGCGTTCGCCTGTTCAGCACACACACATAGTCATTAATGACTGACGAATCGGCTTACTACTTGCTGTCAGCAGACAGCAAGTATCTGGGAAAAAAAAAGTCAATATACCGGCGCCTCCTGCCCCATCATTGGTATCAGTGGGAGGAATAGTGTCCCATCATTGGTGTCAGTGGGAGGAATAGTGTCCCATCATTGGTGTCAGTGGGAGGAATAGTGCCCCATCATTGGTGTCAGTGGGAGGAATAGTGCCCCATCATTGGTATCAGTGGGAGGAATAGTGTCCCATCATTGGTATCAGTGGGAGGAATAGAACCCCATTATTGGTATCAGTAGGAGGAATAGTGCCCTATTATTGGTGTCAGTGGAAGGAATAGTGCCCTATCATTGGTGTCAGTGGGAGGAATAGTGCCCCATCATTGGTGTCAGTGGGAGGAATAGTGTCCCATCATTGGTATCAGTGGGAGGAATAGAACCCCATTATTGGTATCAGTAGGAGGAATAGTGCCCTATCATTGGTGTCAGTGGGAGGAATAGTGCCCCATCATTGGTGTCAGTGGGAGGAATAGTGCCCCATCATTGGTATCAGTGGGAGGAATAGTGCCCCATCATTGGTGTCAGCGGGAGGAAAAGTGTCCCATTGTTGGTGTCAGTGGTAGGAATAGTGCCCTGTTGTCAGTGTCAGGAAATTTGCCCCATTGTTTCTCACAGTGGGGTAATAATGTCCCAAAGGGCCAGATGAAAGCAAGCAAAGGGCTGCACCTGGCACCTGGCTACAGCTTGGAGACCCCTGATGTTGACCCTCCATCATATTTATTCCTCCAGGCCTGGCTTGAAGATCTTCATTCAACCGACACAATGGGAAACTGAGGTCATCACACTCTCAATGTAGAATTCAGAATTTTTCGCACCCTATTAGTCAGAATGTGCCTTATAATGAATATTGTAATGTCTGTGAACTAGGCCCCCTATGGAAAATGCAGAAACATGTGTGACAACACATCCGGCAAGCACAAGCTCTCAAGTGTCCCCAGGAGAAGAAAAGTGACAGACCGCTGAGCAATTTACGGGTTAGAACCAGGATAACGAGTGAAAAGGAGCGATCATTCCTTCCCAATAAGGCCTCGAGGGGCCCCAAACTGATCGCTCCCCACGCACCCCCTGTAGTTACGCTCCACCATGCCCAAGAATGACTTGTAGTTCTACTGCAACGACGGTAAAATCCACAAGTGGCCAAAGACGTTGTTTATTCATTTGACTGGCTGGTGTCTGGAAGCAGAAGTTGAATTTACTGTACTTGTTTGTTCTAAGCAAACACACCAGATAATGGAAATCAGTAATGTATTCTACTGTGTGCAATTCATCAATTATTTATACCGGTTGGAGGTACGAAGAAGGTTTAAGGTGAATAATTAGGCTTCCACGAGACCGTACTCTAATATTCAAAGTTTTCGGTAACACTGTCACAATGATTTGCTCTTTAGTTGTATTTACTGCTTTGTTTTAATTTTGTTTAACCTCAGTTCCCATAATGGCTGCATTTTATTTATTCCGTACGATCGGCGCGTTTTAGGCTTCCTTTACAGGAAATCAAGGTAAAATGCAAGCAATGACTCTTAAGTGTTTTTTTTTATTTTATTTGAAGATGAATTGGTTTGGAGACATTTAAACGGCACGATCAATAGATATGAAATATGAAGTGTATATAAAAAAAACCCAGAATTGCTTGCCAGTTAAGAGCAGATGTAGATGTACTGTAAGTCATGAGTTTTATTTCAGGGCAGACTGGCAGGAGAAAATAGAAATGACAAGTCTATGCATCCTGTCGTTTTAAGGATCTCCATCACGTACCTGGTAGCAGAGCCTGATATGATGATGAAGAAGGCCTCTCTTACACCTCTGACTCTGGGCCCCTCACCACTTCAAGACTAAGCCTGTTTTTTGGGTTCTGTGCTTACGAGTAGAGTTGAGCGAACCCGGACTGTAAAGTTCGGGTCCGTACCGAACTTAGGGGTGTCCGGGACCCGGACCCGAACCTGGACTTTTCAAAAAAAGTCCGGGTTCGGGTCCGGGGTTCTGGTAATTTTAATGAAAGTTCTGAAAATTGCTTTAAAAAAGCCCAGGAAGGTCCTAGAGGTCTGCAGAAGGAAGGAAAATGGGGGTAAGGGTGGGACAAGTGCCCTACAAAGAAATGGGGACAGGGAAATAACTTTAAATATTTTTAAAAAAATAAAAACATAAAAAAAGCAAAAATGGAGGTGAATGTGGATCATCTTCAAACTGGGTCTGAAAAGTATTAATTAACGGTAGAAGCCATATAACTGTTCTAAAATCATCTTCAAACTGTGTCAAAAAAGTATAAATAAGTCGGGAGAACCCATATCACTGTTCTGCACACATCTGGAAACTGTGTTTGAAACTATAGCAGAGCGAAACCATATCCCTGTTCTTCTCTATGCTGTAGTTTCACACACACTTTCCAGATGTGTGCAGAACAGATGTTCACTTATTCCCGGTTTCTGTTAAAGTGACACACAGACTTTCCAGATGTGTGCAGAACAGATGTTCACTTATTCCCGGTTTTTGTTAAAGTGACACACAGACTTTCCAGATGTGTGCAGAACAGATGTTCACTTATTCCCGGTTTCATTTAAAGTGACACACACAGTTTCCAGATGTTTGCAGAACAGTGATATGGGTTCGCCCCGGTTTTTGTTAAAGTGTTACACAGAGTTTCCAGATGTTTGCACAACAGTAGTTCAGTTAGTCCCGGTTTTATTTAAAGTGACACACACAGTTTCCAGATGTTTGCAGAACAGTAGTTCAGTTAGTCCCGGTTTTATTTAAAGTGACACACACAGTTTCCAGATGTTTGCAGAACTGTGATATGGGTTCTCCCGGCTTATTTACTTTCAATAAGTTTTTATTCAGTTTCTTGCAAAATGAACAGAGCCATACAGTACAGTGAATTGGTACAATAAGAAGAGTAGAGGGGAGTTAAAGTATTCAAAGCGATTCAACAAGCAACTCTACAACTGAGAGGGTAGCCTGACATTCGTTGAGCCACGAAGGACTGTTCCTAGATAGAACTTTCTTAAACGGCTATCTCCCGGCTTATTTATACTTTTTTGACACAGTTTGAAGATGATTTTAGAACAGTGATATGGCTTCTACCGTTAATTAATACTTTTCAGACCCAGTTTGAAGATGGTCCACATCCACCTCCATTTTTGCTTTTTTTATGTTTTTATTTTTTTTTTTAATGCTTTTAGTTATTTCCCTGTCCCCATTTCTTTGTAGGGCACTTGTCCCACCCTTACCCCCATTTCCTTCCTTTTGCAGACCTCTAGGACTTTCCAGGACTTTTTTACAGCCATTTTTGTGCCTAAAAGTTCGGGTCCCCATTGATTTCAATGGGGTTCGGGGTCTGGGACAAAGTTCGGGTTCTGTCCGGACCCGAACTCGGACTTTGTCCCGAAGTTCGGCCGAACCAGCAGAACCCGGACTTCTAGAAGTTCGCTCAACTCTACTTACGAGTTAAAAACAGGTTTTTATTTGCTATAAAATTACTTAGAACCCCCAAACATTATATATATATTTTTTCTAACACCCTAGAGAATAAAATGGCGGTCATTGCAAAACTTTATGTCACACCGTATTTGTGCAGCGGTCTTCCAAGCGTGCTTTTTTTTTAATAAATTCAGTTTTTTTTAGTTAAAAATATAAGAAATCAGTAAAGTTTGGCCAATGTTTTTCCATATTGTGAAAGATGATGTTACGCCAAGTAAAATGATACCAAACATGTCACGCTTCAAAATTGCATCCGCTCGTGGAATGGCGACAAACTGTGCAACTTAAAAATCTCCATTGGCGACGTTTAAAAAATTCTACAAGTTCACAGTTTTGCGTTACAGAGGAGGTCTGGTGCTAGAATTATTGCTCTCGCTCTAACAATCGCGGCGACACCTCACATGTGTGGTTTGAACACCGTTTTCATAAAAAAAAATCAGTTTTATGAGTTAAAAAATAAGACAACAGTAAAGTTAGGCCAATTTTTTCCATACTGTGAAAGATAATGTTACGCCGAGTAAATTGATACCCAACATGTCATGCTTCAAAATTGCGTCCGCTCGTGAAATGGTGACAAACTGCAACTTAAAAATCTCCATTGGCGACGTTTAAAAAATTCTACAAGTTCGCAGTTTTCCGTTACAGAGGAGGTCCAGTGCTAAAATTATTGCTCTCACTCTGACAATCGCGGCGACACCTCACATGTGTGGTTTGAACACCGTTTTCATATGTGGGCGGGACTTACGTATGCATTCGCTTCTGCGCGCGAGCTCGGCGGGACGGAGCGCTTTAAATTTTTTTTTTTTTAATTATTTATTTTGCTTTTTACTTTTTATTTTTACACTGTTCTTTTTTTTTTTTTTTTTTTAAATTGATCACTTTTATTCCTATGTAAACATTCCTTGTAATAGAAAAAAGCATGCCAGGACCCCTTAAATATGAGATCTGGGGGTCAAAAAGACCTCACATCTCAGATTTACACTAAAATGCAAAAAATAAATAAAATCTGAAAAAAATGACAGCCCAAAAAAAAAAAATGGGCCCTTTAAGACCGTTGGGCGGACGTGACTTCTGACGTCATTTCCGCCCCGCCGTGTTATGGAGACGAGTAAGCAGCTTCAGCCGCTCACTCGGCTCACAGACACTGGGGGGAGAGGATCGGATCATCTCCGCCGCTGCCGGCGGGTCCAGTAAGCGGCGGAGATGACCGGAAAGCGGCGGGAGGGGGGCACCTCTCCCGTCGCTGATAAAAGTGATCTTGCGGTGAATCTGCCGCTAAGACCACTTTTATCTTGCGCAGAATCGTCTGCTGAAAAAAACGGTATCTGAATGGTGCCTGCAGCTGCACCCACCATTCAGATATCACCACTCAAACCCAAGGACGTCATATGACGTCCAGCAGTACGGAAGTGGTTAAACAGGGCAGCCATCAGAAATGTTGGGGCTCCATACACAGCTTTAGACCTGGGCTTCCCCCCCCCCCCGTCTGACCACCAACATTCAAAAGGAAGGGTAGGCGGCACTCCACAAATACATTTTAGCAACTTGAAGTTATATTCATCAAATAGCCATGTACAGGAAAGGAGGTAGACGCGTTTCACTCGTACACCACAAGCTTAATCATTAATGGGTAACGATTAAGCTTGTGGTGTAGGAGTGAAACGCGTCTACCTCCTTTCCTGTACATGGCTATTTGATGAATATAACTTCAAGCTGCTAAAATTTATTTGTGGAGTGCCGCCTACCCTTCCTTTTGAGTCTACATGCAATGCGGCGGGGCGTGCACCTACGTGGGTCTGGCTGTCGGCTTGAGCGGTGTGTTCCTACCATTAATTGGACTGTTGACCACCAACATTCCCCAGGGCCCGCCCACTGGCCATCCCACCACATCCGCCCACTGGCCAGGGGGGTACACATGTTGCAGCCGCAGTAGGAATTATACCCCTGTCACACTTACCAGGTGTGGCCAAGCATGACCCATTGAAATGAAGTGTGCAATGCATGTGTGGGATCCAAGGGGTTAAGAAAAACTCATACTCGCAGGATGCTTGCAATAAGACCTCATGCTGAACCATAGGTGCTGGAGGTCCCAAACTTGGACCAATTGTGGTCCAGGGAACCCTCTCCATGTGACCCAAGTTTGGTATTTTTATCGCCTATGGTTCGGGAGAACGGTGTCCCTAAACCGGGTACCCCCCTCCCATAGACTCCAAAGTTAAGTCCGAAATTCACCCGACAATTGCCGGTCAATGACTGGTCACTTTTTGGACCTAGTACAGCCGAACCATAGGTGCTGGAGGTTCAAAACATGGACCAGTTTTTGCCCAGGGGGCCCTCTCCATGTGACCCAAGTTTGTTTTTTTTATCACCTATGGTTCGGGAGAACAGTGGCCCCAAACCGGGTGCCCCCCTCCCATAGACTCCAATGTTAAGTCCGAAATTCACCCGACAATTGCCGGTCAATGACTGGTCAATTTTGGGACCTAGTACGGCTGAACCATAGGTGCTTGAAGTCCCAAACTTGGACCAGTTGTTGCCCAGGGGACCCTCTCTATGTGACTCAAGTTTGGTATTTTTATCAGCTGTGGTTCAGGGGTGAACGGTGTACCCAAGCCGGGTGACCCCTCCCATAGACTCCAATGTTAAAGACAGCTAAAGTCTTTGTTGTAAGGGCCCCTTACAACAGTACTGCCTGTACCCCCCTGATGGCATTCCTGGGTGTAAACAGGAGGCACAGGAGTCCTGAGGGGCATGAGTGCCATGTGTACCTGTAAGTCTTGCTAGCAGCAAACAGGTGCCCATGCTGGGCAAGTGAAGTCATCAGAAGGCTCCAGTAAACAGGTAATCTGGTAGGCAGCCAGTAGGCAGCAAACTGAGCAGGCTAGTACTGGCAACAGCGGCGGCTGGTGGTCAATATTTTTGGGGGGTGGCAAACAAACCCCCTCACTCTCACCGTTGCAGGTAACAGGTGAGGAGTGCTGTACGGAGTCAGTGTTTGGTGTGAGGAGAAGATCTCAGGCCGCATATACAGGGAGGGGAACAATGTCTGGGCAGTGGACAAGCTGCAGGGGTAGCAGTGACTGGGCACAGTGTGAGGAGCGGTGTTCGTTGTTATGAGGGGCGGTATGTGGGGAGTATGAGGAGAGGTGTCCACGCACTATATACGGGAAGGGTAGCAATGGCCAAGTGGTGTACAGGTAACAGTGACTGAGGCTGGTGCAGCATGAGGAGCGGTGTCCAGTCGGTATGTAGGTGGTATACCACCACCACCCTCCTCCCCCACGGGTGACGGATGGGGGGAAGGCGGCCTTACCTTACGAGATGAGGAGGGGTAGGGCTGCTGCTCCTTGCTCTAGCCGAGGTAAGAGCCGGGGCTTCTCCCGGCCAAACAGACATAGCTTCTTCTCCGGGCCAAACAGGCAGTGGATCCTGACTCTGAGACCCCATTGGCTAGGAGTCCTAAGACTCCCTGGCCAATTGGGTCTCAGGAGCTGCTTTCTGATTGGTCGGGAGGAGAATCAGGAAGACAATAGCAAATATTAATTTGCTATTGTCACACAAGCTCCCCAACCCCACCCTTTTTTTGAAGCCAATTAGAGCCTCAGGCTCTAATGATGTGCTTAGAAAACCACATTAGAATCCATACGCCCGGCGCCCTGCATGTGCATTAGGGATCCGGGCACCCCCTATGGATGGGCCACCACTGGACAGTGGGCAGCTGCTGGTAGCAGACTGTAGGTCAGCTAGAACAGCAGGGTGGTAGGCGGGTATGGGTGATAGCAGGCAGAATAACAGGGCCAGGCCGTGTCATACACAGGTGGGATGGATTGGGTACAGGGCAAGGGCAGGAGCGTGGTCTGGAAACAAGTCGGGTCTGTAACCGATCAGGAAAGCTGGAGCCAATAAAGGAGAGAAGAGGAGGTCAGGGGACAAGCCAAGGCCAGTGCAGGTGGAGTCCAGAGAGAAATCAAGCCAAGCTGGGTCAGCAACTGGAATCAGGATACAGAATTACAGGATACACAGGAGGCTGAAGGCAAAGCAGCACTGATCCTGAGCACTGGCCCAGTTCAACCCCTTCAATACCGGGCACTTAGAACGTTTCCCTACCAGACCAATTTTCAGCTTTCAGCGCTGTTGCATTTTGAATGACAATTGCGCAGTCGTGCGACGCTGTACCAAAACTACATTTCTAAAATTTTTTCCCCACACATAGAACTTTCTTTTGGTGGTATTTGATTACCTCTGGTGTTTTTAGTTTTTGTGCTACAAATAAAAAAAGACCAAAATTTTTGAAAAAAAAAAAAAGTTTTTTCCTTTTTTCCGTCACAAAACTTTGTAAATAATTAAATTTTCTCCTTCACTGATGGGCACTGATGAGGCTGCACTGATGGGCACTGATGAGGCAGTACTGATGGGCAGTGATGAGGCTGCACTGATGGGCACTGATGAGGCTGCACTGATGGGGCAGTACTGATTGGCACTGATGAGGTGGCACTGATGAGGTGGCTCTGATGAGGTTGCACTGATATGCAGCACTGATGGGCCCTGATAGGTGGCACTGATAAGCGGCACTGATAAGCGGCACTGATGGGCACTCATAGGTGGCATTGATGGGCACTGATAGGTGGCACTGATGGGTACTGATATGTGGCACTGATGAGCACTGGTGGGCACTGATGGGCACTGATGGGCACTGATAGGCGGCACTGGTATTGCAGCAACTATAGTGATGGCACTGGCAAGCATCACAGATGGGCACAGTGCCATCCCTATTGGGCATTGCGTGCCCCTTACCTGGTGGTCTAGGGTGGCATCCCTGGTGTTACCCTGGGTGGCATCCCTGGTGGTCTCTGGGTGGCATCGTTGTGTGGGCTCCCTGGTGGTCCTGGTTGGCTCCCTGGTGGTCCAGTGTGGTGATCCGATGGGGGCTGCGCTGATAAACAATCAGCACATACCCCCATCAGGAGAGCCACCGATTGGCTCCAAGGCCGTCTTTAATATGGATTGGATACTGGGCAAACATTTTCTTAGGGCCCCCCCCCCATGCAACTTCGCTCTGCGCATGCTATGAGACATACAATAAATAGCAGCTAGACTCACAATTAGTTCACAGAATCATATCAGGCAGTGATTGTGATTGGTTGCCAGAGGGTACAGCAGATCAATACTGCTTACTGAGTGGTTGCTAGAGGTTACAGCACATGCTTTCTGCTTGTTGATTGGCTGCTAGAGATTACTGTACATCAATACTGCTCACTGATTGGTTGCTTGAGATTACTGTATATCAATACTGCTCACTGATTGGTTGCTAGAGGTTACTGCACATCATTGCTGCTCACTGATTAGTTGTTAGAGGTTACAGCGCATCATCTCCTCACTGCCTGCACACCATGGACTGGAGAATGGAAAGTTGCTTTCCTGACATCACAGAAACCTGCTGCCCTTTAGCAGATACACAGCAGTGCCATCAATTGTTAATGACACCCTCATGCATCTGCTGACATGTGCTTTGGCACCGCGTGATTTTGGAAAAGGGTTAGGGACTTTCTTCTGCATTTCTAATGCATAGAGCAGCCCATTGAAATGAATGGGCTGCCCTACACGCGACCTACAACTTTATCCACCCTGTCAGTACACGTTTGCCTTCTAAAACCCCTGCTAACCTCTGCACCCCAACCCCCCCCCATCCTCTCCACTCCACCCCCCCTCCCCTTTAACTCTACCTGCCTCCTCTGCTCATCTATGCACCCACCTTCCTTACCTCTATACATCCCCTCATTGCTCACCTGTGCACCCCAAACTGTAATTCCTTCTCTGCCTACCTCTGCACACCCCACACTACCCTCCCCCCTCACCAATTTGCGTATCTTTGGAGAACAGGCTGATGTTAGGCTTTGTGACCACAGTTGCAGGTAGGACTTTCGAACATGCCCCTTTACCTCCCCAGTAGGCAGCATTTAGTATAGGTGATGGTGGATATGACCTCAGGGGGGCATGATATGCATATGAATGCCACCGGCCACCACTATTTACATATGAATGTCGCCGATATTTACAGATCAATGCTGGTTATTTACATGTAAACATAGGGCTGCAGGTGAGTCATCTGTACACAACAATAGGGCAGAGCTGGGCAGCATTGGCAGCAGCACTTCACACTGAGATATCGGGACACAGCACAGGACTAAAACTTCAAGGGACAAGGGAATTTAACCACTTCAATACTATGCACTTAGAACACTTTACTACCAGACCAATTTTCAGTTTTCAGTGCTTTTGCGCTTTGAATGACAATTGCGCGGTCGTGCGACGCTGTACCCAAACAGATTTTTTATCATTTTGTTCCCACAAATAGAGCTTTCTTTTGGTGGTATTTGATCACCCCTGCGGTTTTTATTTTTTGCGCTACAAATAAAAACAGACCGAAAATTTTGAAAAAAAAAAAAATTCTCTATTTCTGTCACAAAACTTTGTAAATAAGTAAATTTTCTCCATCACTGGTGGGCACTGATGAGGCTACACTGACGGACACTGATGTGGCAGTACTGATTGGCACTGATGAGGCGGCACTGATGAGGTGGCACTGATGATGAGGCACTTATATGCAGCGATGATGAGCACTGTTAGGCGGCACTGATAAGCAGCACTGACGGGTACTGAGAGGTGGCACTGATATACAGCACTGATATGCAGCACTGACGGACACTGCTAAGCGGCACTGATGGGCACTCATAGACAGCACTGATTGGCACTCATAGGCGGCACTGGGCACCGATAGGTGGCACTGATGGGCACTGATAGGCGGGCTCTGGTAGGTGGCAATGGTGGGCACTGATATGTGGCACTGGTATGCATTGATAGGGGCACTGGTGGGCACTGATAGGGGCACTGGTGGGCATATACACTAATAGGGGCTCATTCCCTGGTGGTCTAGGGTGGCATCTGAAGGTGGCACTGAGTGCCATCCACACTGGGCAGTATGTCACTTACCTGGTGGTCTATGGGGGTCTCCTTGGTGGTCCAGATCGGCTCCCTGGTGGTCCCTGGTCGGCTCCCTGGTGGTCCTGGGTGGGCACATCCCTGGTGGTCCCTGGGCAGGCTCCCTGGTGGTCTAGGGTGGCGATCCGTGGGAGGGCTGTGCTGATAAATCATCAGCACAAACCCTCCCTGTCAGGGATGCAGCCGATCGGCTCTCCACTCCTCAGGTCTGCAGACCTGAGTACAGGAAAGTCATTTTGCATACAGCGGTCGGGAAGTGGTTAAACCAGGATAGTTGGCAAGCATGAGGCAGCTGCTTTGGGCCCCACAACAATGACAGGGCCCAGGGCAGCTGTCCCTTTTGCCCTGCCTTAAAGACGGCCCTGATTGGCTCTCCACTACTCACAGACACGACTAGAGGAAATGCTGATAAATGGCTCTTCCTGTTTACATCATGATCAGCTGTGATTCAACACGGCTGATCACATGGTAATGAGCTTCTGACAGAAGCCCATTACCTAGATGGGAGAAACGGTGTTAGACTGACACACCACGCCACCAAACGCGGCACGGCGCGAACCCGCGGGCGCGCGCCGGCTTGTTATCCTGCTGGTTCCAACATGTATCACAAGTGCACGTGAGCGCCGATGTGCACGGCAGCACGGGTATGCCCTCGTACACGGGTATGCATTAGCATTAGCAGTCGCCCAATTCCAGCGGGCACGAAGGGGAACAATTATTAACAAACAAGGGCCCACTGCCCCTCCTATAACTGGCCTTTGCAGCAAGGAGCACATGGAAGGCTGGCGAATGTCAAACAAAACCAAAGAAAATTCCCAGCTCAACTTACCGACCAGCCGGCAACAAGTATTAGCCTGTGCACAGAATTTCGTCCAGAGGAGCCATCTTGTCTATTGGCATGCCCTTCCTTATAATATCTATAACCTCCAGTTTTAAATTTTTCTGTCTCACATTGGGGAACTTATTCTTTTACTAGGTGAAACAACAAGCAGGGCAAATAGAGAGAGAGTGAATCTTTTCTAAAGGGGGACTAAAGGCAAAAATTAAAGAATTGGGAACAGGCAGGCCAAGGGCGGGCTGTGCATTGTGGGCACATGGGTGCCACCCCCATAACACCTCCGCCACCCTCCCTGTCCATGGGTCCGGCCCATTTTAGGACACCGGGCACATGAATTCCTATGGTGGGGATGAGGGGGTGTTTTTTGAAGCACCTGATTAGAGCCAGAGGCTCTAATAGGCTGCAAAATAGGGTGGGCTCGGGGTGCACTCTCCCACCAAATTGTGGATCATAGCAAATAAATTTTCGCTATTTTCACACTACAGTTACTCCCCGCCAATCAGGAGGCAGGTCGCGAGATTGGCCAAGGCGTCGGTCGATCCTATTGGATGCTTAGCGCTTCGGAAGAGGAGACACACTGTAACCGGACCCCCTCCGCTTCCTGGAGGACACAGCAGGAGAGGAGAAGAGAGGAGGACACAGCAGGAGAGGAGAAGAGAGGAGAGGAGGACACAACAGGAGAGGAGAGGAGGACACAGCAGGTGAGGAGAGGAGAGGAGGACACAACAGGAAACGAGAGGAGGACACAGCAGGAGAGGAGAAGAGAGGAGGAAACAGCAGGAGAGAAGAGGAGGACACAACAGGAGAAGAGAGGAGGACACAGCAGGGGAAGAGAGGAGGACACAGCAGGAGAGGAGAGGATGGCACAGCAGAAGAGGAGAAGAGAGGAGGACACAGCAGGAGAGGAGAGAAGGACACAGCAGGAGAGGAGAAGAGAGGAGGACACAGCAGGAAAGTAGAGGAGGACACAGCAGGAAAGTAGAGGAGGACACAGCAGGAAAGTAGAGGAGGACACAGCAGGAGAAGAGAGGAGGACACAGCAGGAGAAGAGAGGAGGACACAGCAGGAGAAGAGAGGAGGACACAGCAGGAGAGGAGAAGAGAGGAGGACACAGCAGGAAAGTAGAGGAGGACACAGCAGGAAAGTAGAGGAGGACACAGCAGGAAAGTAGAGGAGGACACAGCAGGAAAGTAGAGGAGGACACAGCAGGAGAAGAGAGGAGGACACAGCAGGAGAAGAGAGGAGGACACAGCAGGAGAAGAGAGGAGGACACAGCAGGAGAAGAGAGGAGGGCACAGCAGGAGAAGAGAGGAGGGCACAGCAGAGGAAGAGAGGAGGACACAGCAGGAGAGGTGAGGAGGACACAGCAGGAGAGGAGAAGAGAGGAGGACACAGCAGGAGAGGAGAGGAGAGAAGGGGACGACACAGGAGGAGAGAAGAGGAGAGGACGACACAGGAGGAGAGAAGAGGAGAGGACGACACAGGAGG